>PVJN01015922.1:0-43384 GCA_004026805.1 Lasiurus borealis
TAAGTTATTGGTGTATATAAATGTCATAGAGTTCTTAGCATTTAATTTTGTATCTTGCTACATTGCCAAATTCATTAGGCAATTGCTAATAATTTTTTGATGGAGTCTTTAGGGTTTTCTATGTACAGTATCATGTCATCTGCAGATAAAGATAGTTTTACTTCTTCTTTTCCAATTTGGATGCCTTTTATTTCTTCTTGTCTGATTGCAATGGCTAGTACTTCCAGCACAATATTGAACAGAAGTGGTGAGAGTGGGCATCCCTGTCTTGTTCCTGTTCTTAGGGGAAATGGTTTTAGTTTTTGCCCATTGAGTATGATGTTAGCTGTGGGTTTATCATACATGGCTTTTATTATGTTGAGGTATGATCCTTCTATTCCCACCTTGTTGAGAGTTTTTATCAAGAAAGGGTGTTGGATTTTGTCAAATGCTTTTTCTGCATCAATTGATAGGACTATGTGATTTTTATCTCTCAATTTATGTGATGTATCATATTTATTGATTTGTGAATATTGTACCATCTTGCATTCCTGAGATAAATCCTCCTTGGTCATGGTGTACAATCTTTCTGATGTACTACTAGATCTTATTTGCTAGAATTTTGTTGAGGATTTTGGCATTTATGTTCATGAGGGATATTGGCCTGTAATGCTCTTTCATTGTCTTGTCTTTATCTGGCTTTGGTATTAGGGTGATGCTGGCTTCATAAAATAAGCGTTGAAGTGTTCCTTTCTCTTGAATTTTCTGGAAGTCTGAGGAAGATAGATTTTAGTTCCTTGAATGTTTGGTAAAACCCCCCTGTGAAGCCATCTGTCCTTGGGCTTTTGTTTGCTAGAAGCTTTTTGATTACTGCTTCAATTTCTTCCATATTTATCAGCCTATTGAGATTTTTAGAATCTTCCTGAGTGAGTTTTAGAAGGTTGTATTTTTCTAGATATGTGTCCATTTCCTCCTGGTTGTCTAGTTTGTTAGAATAGAGTTGTTCATAGTATTTTTTTAACAATCCTTTGTATTTTGGTGGGGTCTGTTGTTATTTCGCCTCTTTCATTTCTGATTTTTTTTATTTGGGTCCTCTCTCTTTGTTTCTTGGTGAGTCTGACTAGAGGTTCATCAATCTTCTTTATTCTTTCTAAGAACCAGCTCTTGGTTTCATTGATCTTTTATATTGTTGTTGTTGTTTTGTCTCTATGTCATTCATTTCTGCTCTGATCTTTATGATTTCCTTCCTTCTGCCCACTGTGGGCTTTTCTTGTTGCTCTCTTTCTAATTCTTTGAGTTGTAGAATTAGATGATTTATTACCATTTTTTCTTATGTTTTTTTAGGTAGGCCTGTAGAGCTATAAACTTCCCCCTCAGGACTGCTTTCATTATGTCCCATAGCATTTACATTGTTGTGTTTTTATTGTCATTAGTCTCCAGGTTGTTTGATCTCATTGATAACCCAATCATTGTTTAATAGCATGCTATTCAGCTTCCAAGTGTTTGAATTTTTTGGAATGTTTATATTGTAGTTTATTTCTAATATTTTGCCATTGTGATCTGAGAACATGCTTTATACGATTTCAATCTTCTTGAATTTGGGGAGACTTTGCTTATGACCCAATATGTGGTCTGTTTTTGAAAATGTCCCGTATGCACTTGAGAAGAACGTATATTCTGTGGCTTTGGGGTAAAATCCTCTGAAGATGTCAACTAGGTCCATCTCATCTAGTGAGTCATTTAGAATTGCTGTTTCTTTGCTGAATTTTTGTCTAGAGGATTTATCCAGTGATGTCAGTGGTATATTAACATCCCCTATTATGATTGTATTGTTGTCTATCTCTCCCTTGAGATATCCCTTGATATCTTCCAGGAGTTTTTTTATGTATTTGGGTGCTCCTGCATTGGGTGCATATATGTTTACTAGGGTTATAGCCTTTTGTTGTATTGATCCTTGTATTATTATGAAGTAGCATTCCTTATCTCTTCTTATAGCCTTTACTTTGAGGTCTATTTTCTCAGATATAAGTACTGCTACCCCAGTTTTTTTTTTTTTTTCATTTCCATTTGCCTGAAAGATATTTTTCCATCCCTTCACTTTCAGTCTGTGTGAGTCCCTTGTTCTGAGGTAGGTCTCTTGTAGAGAGCATATATATATATATATATATATATATATATGGGTCGTGTTTTTTTTATCCATTCAGCCACTGGATGTCTTTTGATTGGAGCATTTAGTTATTATTGAAGGTACTTGTTTGTAGCCATTTTTATTTTTTGTGTCTGTGTTCTTTCTTACCTTTTTATTTCTCCTTTTTATACCAGTCCCTTTAGCATTTCTTGCATTGCTGGCTTGGTAGTGATAAACTCCCTTAGAGGGTTTTTTGTTGTTGTTGTTTTTTGTTTTGTTTTTTTGTTTTTGGTTTGTTTGTTTGTTTATAAAGCTCCATATTTCCCATTCAATATTGGTAGGTAGACTATTTATTCTTGGATTCAGTCCCTTGGTTTGCATCACTTTGTAAATTTCCTTCCATTCTTTTCTGGCCTGATGTGTTTCTGTTGAGAAATCATTTGATAATCTAATGGGAGCTCCCTTGTATATAACTTTGTCTCTCTTGCAGCCTTTAAGATTCTCTCTTTGTCCTGAATATTTGCCATTGTAATTATGATGTGTCTTGGTGTGGGTCTATTCAAGTTCATTCTGTTTGGAACTCTCTGTACTTGTGTGACTTTTTTCTTCACCATATCAGGGATGTTTTTTGACATTATTTCTTCAAATAGGTCTTCTAACCCTTGTTCCTCTTCCTGTTGTTCTGGCACCTCTATTATTTGTATGTTGCTTCATTTCATGTTGTCCCATAGCTCCCTTAGGTTCTCCTCCTGTTTTTTAATTTTTTTCTCCAATTGCAATTCAGTTTGGCTGTGTTTTGCTTCCCTATCTTCTAATTCGCTAAGTCGGTCTTCCGTTTCTCCTAGTCTACTGTTGAAACTTTCCATGGTGTTTTTTATTGAAACTATATCCCTCTTCATTTCTTCTTGATTCTTACATAAATTGTTGATTTTTTCATCCATTTTGTCTTGATTCTTACAAAAGGTGATTTTTTTCTTCCATCCGGTTTATGAACTCTATGACCCTTATTCTGAATTCTGTTTCTGTCTCTGTTTCACTTAGCTGCTTTTCTGGTGATTCCTCCTTTTCTTTCTTTTGCAAGTATCGTTGTCTACCCATTTTTGGTCTCACTGACTGATCTAGATGTTGAATCGTGCAGGGGATGCTCCTTGAGTGGCAGTGGCTTCTCAGGCTATGGTTACTCTTCAGGTGGTCACGGTAGCAGCAGCTTCTCAGTTGGCAGCAGCTCCTCTGGTGGGTACTGTTCACAGCAGTGGTGTCTTCTCTAGGTAGTGGGGGAGGCTGCTTGTATAGCTGCTATTCCTTGGATGGGGGTGGGCTGATTATGAGGTTGCTGCTCCTTGGCTAGAGACAGGTTGCTTAATCTGCTGCTCCTTGGATGGTGGCTGGCTGCTCATGTGGCTGCCACTCCTTGGACAGGCAGACTGCTCACATGGCTGCTGCTCTTTAGATGGGGGTTGGCTGTGTTCTGCTGCTGTTCCTCAGATGGGGCGGGCTGCTCATGATGTTTCTTGTACAGGGGCAGCTTGCTTACAGGGCTGCTGCTTTTCATAGGGGTGTGGGTTACTTGTGCAGCTGCTTCTCCACAAATGAGGGTGATCTGCTTGCGTGGCTGCTGCTCCACAGGTGGGAGTGAGATGCTCGTGCTGTTGCTGCTCCTCGAACAGGGTCGGGCCACTCACCCAACTCCTTTTCAAAGGATAGCTGCAGGCTGAATGTGGTGCTGCTCCTTGTACCAGTGCGGACTGCACAGGACTGCTGCTCCTTACACATGGGTGGTCTGCATGTTTGACTGCTGTCCTTAGATGGGGGTAGGCTGCTTGTGTGGCTGGTGCTCCTCAGCAGGGGCGGGCTGCTCACACAGTTGCTGCTCCTTAGATGGGGGTAGGCTGCTTGTGTGGCCGCTACTCCTTGGATGGAGGCTTGTTGCTTGCACAGCTGTTGCTCTTTGGACAGGTGCAGGGTGCGGGCTGCATGCAGCTGCTGCTCCTCAGATGAAGCCAGCTGCCTAGGGCTGCTGCTCCTCGGACTGAGCGAGTTGCTTGCATGGTTGCTGCTCCTCAGATGGGGGAACTGGCTGTTCACCCCGCTGCTGTTCTTTGGACAGGGGCAGGCCATGTGAAGCTGCTACTCTTAGGCCTGGGGCAGGTTGCTCGAGGGGCTGCTGCTCCTTGGACAGGAACAGGCTGCTAATGTGTTTGCTGTTCACATGGTTGCAATGTTCCGGGCTAAAGCATTGGGCAGGTCAGAAGGAGCATGCTTCAGAACTCATAGGAGCTTGCCTAGGTGGAGCCTCATTGATCGTGGGATCACAGCCTAGGTAGCAGGTCCCTGTCAGGGTGGCTGTAGAGTCCCAGGTGTTATCTGAGGGCACTCTGGGTGGAGTTGAGGCTGGACACCCAATTACAGCAGCTCTCCCCTTCAAAATGGCTAGGCCTCTGAGGGACAAGCTGGCCTCCCGGGACTGTTTGCAATGGTAGCAAAAGCTGCCTAGTTAGGCGAGCCTGATTAGCCTGCCCCTGAAGGTCCTGTGGGATCTAACTGTGCCTCATTCACTCACACACACACACATACACACACACACACACACACACACACACACACACACACCACCTGACCATGCACACCTTTTTTACTCACTCACTCATGCTCTTTCCCTCACTGCCACATTCTTCCTGCCTCTATAGTTGGGTGTTTGTGACCCGTTCGTGGATGGAATTTCCTCTCCAGGTGTCTGGTATGTGGCTTGCTCTCAAACCCCTTGGCCAGACAGGATAAAATTCACCTCAACAAGACACAACACAAAGCGAACTAAGCACAAATGTACTCATGACACCAATAACCCCAATGTAAGTTTTCACCTGAGAAAACAGTTAGGGGAGAGAAAAGAGAGCACAAATGATATCAAAGAAAGAGAAAAAGATAAGAGATAAAAGAAAAAGGAAGAAAAAGGAGAAAATATATGTATTTCACACAACCAATAGATAAATAACAACAACAAAACAAAATACAAGCACCAAACACCCAGCAAAGAGTTTGGGGCAGAATCTGTAGAGGCTGAGCTTATATACTGAAAATAAGATTAAGAATTGGGATGAATATGGGGAGGACCTCAATTTAGTATTGAAGAAGTAGAAAGGGAATAAGTGGATAAGAAGAAAGAGAATGAGAAGAAAAAAAATAATAGATTTACAAAAAAAATGATTTCAAAATGGTATAAAAAATTTAAAATAGCAAATAAAAAATAGTGATGAGAAAATAATGCAAAAAAGAAATAGAAAATAAAGCAACAAACCGAAACAGCAAAACAAATAAGAAAAGAAGAAAAAGGGGATGATAAAAAAATAAAAGTGAAAAAAGTGAAGTGTCACATTCCTTTGCCTGGCTTATGATCCCAGTGGTCAGTACTGGACTGTTTCTCAGTTTCCTGTGGCTGGGGCTGAAGATTTCTCTTTAGGCCACTTTCTGTGACCTCTCAGGGAGTATTCGGATTCCTTTGTGTCCTTCAGGGTGGGATCTGGGTGTGGTTGTACTGGTTGCCTGGAGACTTGAGGGAGGGGCTCTCTCTCTCAGGAGAAAATGGCAACCAGGGCTCAGGTATGACTCCGCATCAGACTCGCTACCACCTCTCCTCTACCACCCACTCTCCCCAGATTCCACAAGTCCGCCACCTTCTCCCGCGCCTCGGCCAGGAGTAAGTGTCTGTAGGCGAAAGGTCCTACAAACTAGGTGCAGTGAAGAAAGGCAGCACAGGCCCGAGAGCAGGGAAAGACTCCTCTCTTGCTGGCACTTCTCCGTCCGGCCAGCCCTCCAGGACTGCCTCTGAGCTCAGATCCAAAATCCAGAATCCAAGGTCCAGAATCCCCTACCTCCCGCAGTCTCGTGGACCCTTTTTCACTGTCTGATGCGTTGCCTGTCCTCAGGGATTCGACTTGGCGCTGTGCAGTTTCCCCCTCACCCTCTGGGCATAAAGGTCTGGCATGCTCCTGCCTAGATCTTGGATTTCACCTTTCCCTAAAGGACCTCTGCCCTTCCTAGCTGCAAACTGCCCCACCAGTTGAGTCTCCTTGGACAATTTGGGCTGAATTCTACTCGTTTCGGCTGCTGACTCTGTTTGTTCCCGAATAATGCTCAGGACATGTCCATCTAGTCCACCTACTGCCGTTTTGTCTCCTCGGTCCTTTAATTCTTAAAAAAAAAAAATCTACTTTCTTCTATTATCCATCTCTGTTTTTTTGTTTTATATTCTAGAAAATTTTCAGAAAAGTATGTTTCTATTTTTTCTCCCTGTTTATTTGTTTTGATGACTTCCTTTCATGATATTGAATTTACTCAAATGTCTAAAATCTTTGACTCTTCATATGATGAACATAGAGTGAATAGAAAACAGTCATTAAAAAGATGGGAACTATTTAAATACAGACTGGACTTGTGGACGGTTTTGTTCCATTGCAGGGTTATTCCATGGAGACTACCATTAGTTATCATTGGTTAGGCTTGAAGCCATTAGTTAGGCTTGACTATTTCCCCTGAGATAAATCTGGAAGAGTGATGCTAGCTGCTTACACTCTGGGAGCTGGATATGGGGAGAGAGTGAGCATCTTATCTCTTCAATATGATTTATTTGATTTAGTCACCCATTTCAGTCCCTTACCACACTCTTGTTCTGCTTTGTGCCTAGTCTCCTCCAGGCTCTAGCCTCTCTGACTCAGTTTCTCCAGAGAGCACACCTCCTTCCTCCCATCTGGGCAGTGGTGACCATCTGGGTGCTCGGGATGAGGGAATCGATCTTGGGTGGTTGTGCTGTTCCTCTCATCTTTCTGAGGTACCTGGCACCTCCAGTTTCTGTATTGTTCCTCACATTCTGAAGTATAAATCTGCCTACTTTTTACAAACCCCCACCCCCTTCACATTATGTAGTTAGGTTTCAGATATCTATGTCCTGCTAGACAGTTATCCTTTCAACCAGCTTTCCATTTTGAAATTTTTTCTTGCCATCTTTTTTGGTTCTCCTTGAGGTTTTATACCTTATTTTTATTCCCTTATTACCATTTTATTGAGGGTTTGGAAAGAGTGCCATGTATTCAATACATAAAGCCATGTATTCAATCTTCTAAGCAGAATCTTTTCTTTCTTTTTTTTTTTCACAGTGGATAAAAAGAGCTCTGATTTAGCTAAAGACTCAGATAAATTAATCAGGTAAGTTTATCTTCAGATAAATCTCTGTCAATGTATTTACTAAAGGGCTGTTTATTTAAACTGTTTACATGATCTCTCATAATTGAATTATTTTTTAACTCAGAAAAGGAAGTAGGTATCTTTCCTCTTACGATACATTTTTTTAAAGTTTTCAGGGAGAACATGGAAAATTATTGAATTCTTTCTAAATGATTACATTAACGTTGAAAGGAATTATATGAACTCACCTAGTCTTTTAATTTTGATATTGTTCAAAAGAAAAAGCATGTTGTGAACATAATGAGTACAAACCGTTATAGATAGCAGAAATCCAAGTAATTTAGGAGAAGGTAGGTTCTAGAGAAAATGGTGAGGATGAAGGCAGAAGCCACTGTACCTTTTGGAGACAACCTGACAATGTGGCATAAATTCAGCCTTGAACACACGCACCAGGTATGGGTCAGCGTTTTCCTATCTAATTATGCAGGTACTGTTGTTTGGCTTTCTAGTTATATAGATGTAGTCTTTTATCAACAGTCATCAGTTTGTATGCTTAATATCTACATTTTACTGAATGCAAATTATACTTTAAGTTGATCTAAAAATAGTCAACTATCTTTACAACTCTTTTTATAAATCTAGTTATTTCAAAATAATAAAAAAATTTGAATAAAGTTATCAAAACTTTTTTTCAGTGGGTAGAGGAAGTGGGTATACTTCCAGATTTCCAAACTCTGGTTCTAAATATGAGATTATTGCCAGAAAGACAAATTATAGCCAGTATTTTTCAGAAATACAGATGCATAAAACTAATTTAAAAAATTGGCAAATTGAATCCACTGATAAGATAAAACATGATATTAAAATTTGAAAATCAGTGTAACTCACTCTGTTAACTAAATAAAGGGGATGATCTCAATTAATCCAGAAAATACATTTGCTAAAATTTAACACTCATTCATGATAAAAATTCTCAGCAAACTAAGAATGAAAGATCATTTCTTTCTTTTTTATTTTTTTTATTGATTTTTTACAGAGAGGAAGGGAGAGAGATAGAAAGTCAGAAACATCAATGAGAGAGAGACATGGACCAGCCGCCTCCTGCACGCCCCACAGTGGAGACGTGCCGGCAAGCAAGACACAAGCCCCCAACAGGAACCGAACCTAGGACCCCTCAGTCCGCAAGCTGATGCTCTATCCACTGAGCCAAACCAGTATCGGCGAAAAATCATTTCTTTATCCCAATAAGCTTATACTTAAATGTGAAATGTTAGAACGCTTTTTCTTCTGAGTTTAAGAACAAGACAAGTATTCCGTTATTACCACTTCTAGTTAACACTATACTGGAGGTCCTAGGCAGTGCAATGAGGCAAGGAAAAGAAAGACAAGCTCTGAAGTTTGGAAAGAATGAAGTAAATTATCTCTACTAACAGCTAATAGGATTATTTAGATAGTAAAATCCAAATGAATTCACAGAGCTTAAAAATTAATGAGTGAATTCAGCAACAACCCTGACTATGAGGTGAACATTTAAAAATCAACTATATTTTTGTATACTAGCAAACAACACATAGAAAGTGAAATTTTAAAAACACCACTGCAACAAAATTTGACAAATTCCACTAAAGACAACTACACTGAAAACTGAAAAATAAATCTGGGGGAAATTTTTAAAGACCTAAGGACATAGAGATTTATAATGTTTACAAGTTGGAGAGACAATATTACTATAATGCCAATTCTTCCCAAATTAATCTATGTATTTGATTCAATCTCATTCAGTATCTCAGCGGTATTTTTCTGGAAATCAACAAGGTGATTCTCAGCACAATTTACAATAGCTAAGATTTTGAAACAGCCTAAGTGCCCATCAGCAGATGAGTGGATTAAAAAACTGTGGTACATCTACACCATGGATACTATGCCGATATAAAAAAGAAGGAACTTTTACTATATGCAATAGCATGGATGGACCTGGAGAACATTATACTAATCAAAATAAGCCAGTCAGAGAAAAATAAATATCACATGATCTTACTCATATGTGGGATATAATGAACAACATAAACTGATGAACAAAAATAGATCCAGAGACTAAGAAACACTGATTAGACAGTCCAACCTCAGAGAGAAAGTGTGGGTGTGGGTGTGTTTGTGGTGGGAGGAGAGTGGGGGTTTAAGAGATCAACCATATTAGCATACCAATGACACAGACACTGGGGCAGTAGGGGTTTGTCCTAGGGGGTGGAAGTGGCGGTGGGGGAAGGGGATCAGTCAGGATAAAGGAGACATATGAAATACTTTAAACAATAAAAAGTGAAAAATAAATAAAATGTATCTAGAAATGCAAAGGATTTAGACTAGCAAGGCAATTGAAGAAGGACAAAGAAGATTGACATTCCTAGACATCAAGATGTACTAGAATGTTAGAATAAATTTCACTCTGGGTGAGGTTCCTATCCCCAAACTTGTCACTATTGTTGGACGGGCCCTGACATAGATCTAGGGGTGGGGGCAATTCCGTCAGATTGAATGACATATACACAGATGGGAGAAGAACAAACTAGTTGTAGAGGAGGTAACTACAATGTCCACTGTGACAGCTTTCCTAGTCATAAAATTCTATTGGACCGGAACCTTGTTAAGTAAGAGTTTGTCAGCACAGAGAGCAAAGGAGTCTGTGGCTGGAACTACTTGCACACAGAAATAGGATATTAGGGTGTGCTCAGGGTCAGCAGGAAGTTCCATACGATGGTGCCTCTGGGTGTGTAGATGATGGCGATGAAGGTTGGGAAAGACTTGATGATGAAGAACCTTGAGTTCTATCAGAAAGAGTTTAGATTTCATTCTGTAGAATTAGGAATTCAAAGGTGTTTTCAAACAGAGGCATGATAACCTGGAATAGGGAGAGACTGGGATAGAAAAACAGGAAGCTGTTTAGAGTTTGCAGGAGAGAAGTGATGAGGTACTTATCTGAGTCCTTTCAGAAGTCCAGCTGACACTGGGCACTGAGGGGTGCTGAACCCTCTCCTTGGCTCTTTCCATAACTGATTTCATTGGACCCTGGAGAAACTCTCTCTCAGTTTTATAGTTGAGGAAACAAGAGGACGGTTAGGGCATTTTCCTAGCATCACACAGCTAATAAGTCACATTGCCAGAGTGTTTCCTCTCAGGCCATGTGATTCCAGAGCCTGTGCTCTTAATCATGACACTAGATGACTAAACACCCAGAGACACCTAGGAACTTAGTCCTTAGGCTTTGTTATGGCTGGCATGTTGCTTCCCTGAAATAGCACTAACACAACTCTCTGCTCCCCGTAATTTCCTTTTTGTTTCCTTTACTGGCTCCTCTCAGCTATGAACTGGTTTCTGCTCTTTCTTTTCTAAACACTTAATTACTCTTTTGGAGTTTGTTTTCCCGAATGGCGTCATCTATCAACCTTTATGTTGATTTGACCCAAATCTCCTATTTCCAGTCTCAATTTCTCAGTCACACTCCTAAAGGTCATCACCTAAAACCCATGTTTAAAATTAAACTCATATTTTACTTCAGTTTCTCTAGGCGCTTTCTATTAATAGCAAAACGAACCGGTCATCTGGGCTTTAGGAAAATATTTGGCCCTCAAATTCCTTCACCTTTCACACCCTATCAGGCAAGCAGTCCAGTCCATTCTTTGCCACTGACTCAACTCCCCCCTTTCATAATCTTTGCTCCCATCCTTGTATTAGCTCTCCCTGTCCCTTGCCTGAATTACTACATTTGTTTCTTCAGTTGTCCCCCAGTATTTAATTTCCCATGCAATCCACCCTGCATACTAATGCCAGAAGAAAAAAAAAAAACTTACACACTGATTTCATAATTTGCTTGCCTTATTGGAGAACTTCTGATTGTTCTCTATCACCTAATAAGTCAAGATTACTGAGTCAATTCTAATCCATTCTCTGCCTAAATCTGAAGACCCTCCATTGCCTAGTTTCACTTATTTTATCAAATTCCAACGCCTCTGGAATTGGAACTCTCCACTCTAGTCAATTAGTATCTTATTTCTATCACATGATAGAAAAATGCACACACCAGGCTCCTTCCCATCTGAGCTGTTAATTGCTGTGTTTCCCTGGCTTAAAATGCTGCTTTCCTTGGTTCCAGGGCCACATCCCAAGTCACTCTTTCCCTCTTGGCTCCAAAACAAAGTTCTATCTCCCTATTCCAAAACAAAGTTATATCTCCCTATTTTCCGCTTACTGCCATTGCCAAAGAAGTACCTGCCAGAATCATCTCCAGATGCTTGTGTTAAATGCTGTAACACTTCACAATGTTAATATGTAAAGCTATGCTATTTACTAATCTTATTTCCCCCGGTTATGAGCTCTGCTGTTCAGTTTTAAATGATGTCTTCTACTTTTTCATATTCATAATGCTTAATATAGTTCTGGTACTGGTTGAAACTATAAACACGTGCATTTTTTTATACTGTGACTATCCCTGTAAACTTAGCCGTTTACCTGAATAGTAATAAAATCCTTACTGTTCTCTTCTTTTAAGGGACTGTTTCCTTTACAGAAGTGAAAATGCAAATATTCCCATTCTTTGCGTATTCAAGCCATACTAAAGTTATGCCTTTTAGGGTAATATTTTTAATTATTCTGGAGGAAGAAAAGAAAGCCCCCGAGGCTAACAGTTTGAAATTGAGCAGGACACTGTTGGGGGAGAGGGGGAGGGTCAGGGGTCATCGTCAAACAGACAAAAAACAATGGAGACTATTGTGCCTGAAGATGGTGTATTTTTTTTTTTTTTTCACGAGACTGTGTGTTGACAGTTTCCTTCCTCTTGGGTCATTGTTGTCTGCTAAATGATCTGTGACAGCAAATTGATCACAAGCTTTTTCATGCAGGAGATATAATGCAGCCTTTCATTTTGTTACCTCTGTTGCCAAATGCCGAAACATTTCTTTGGGAAATTAATGTTAGTTTAGTATATCATTTAGTAGTAGCAAGCACCACCTTGTATTCTGGAAGCAATAATAGCAGTGATTCATTTATCTTCAACAAGTTTCAGATTCCTATATAGGTGTGATTGCAAAAGCAATAACACCTTTGAAAAACGTTAGTCTTAAAATGAAGTGTCTACACTGATCATTTAAAGACATGAATGCGTTAACACATTTAGATATTGCTCCAATCGTTTCAAAATTTAGTTAAATATTTACTTTAAGGCACCTATAAAAATTAATACTAAGTAGACCTGTTCTGATGGAAATGTTGCTTCTTCCTCCAGAAAGCTAGGAACCTAAAATGGAACACAGACATAAGGCTTTTTACATTCGATGCTCAACCATCTCAGCCAGTCAGGTAGTGAGCTCACAGGTCTGAAAAATATCCCAAAGTAATGTTTTGTTTGTAGAATGTTGAGAATCTCTGCCCTCAAGAAATCTGTAGGAAAAAAACAAAAAAGGGAAAGGCAGTTATTTAAGAGACTTTTTCACAGTTGCTGTTAAATACTTTATAGCAACCATTGCTTTCCCATTAGGACAGGAATATTAGCCTGGGGAAGTAAAACCACAGGCAGGAATCCCAGGAAAGAATTGCAGGTTCTGCTTTGATAAGAGCCAAATTCTGTGTCAACATTAAACTAATCTCAATGCTGGTGTTCCATTTCTCCTCATAATAAAGTAGAAATTAAAGGTGATTTGATTAACATTTGGCAAGTAATATAAGACAAGTACTTATTGAGGAAAGACAATGTGCAGGTATGATCCTTTCCTTGAAGTTCTTGTTTTAGTTAGCCCTGAAAGGCAGATAACCTACACCTGCTGTTTTTTTTTTTTTTATATACTACACATATGGGTGCACATTTATATCTCTTATTGAAAAATGATTTGGATGGGTTTTCATTTTTGTAATTTGTGTGTATTAGTAGAGGAATTAATATGTCAGGTTTGTTAGAAACAGCAAATCAGTTGAATGTCTTGTGACAAGATATTGTTATCTAAAGCAGTCCACTCTTGATAAAATAATTTTAAAAAGCAAACTTGCAAACTACTCATTGTCTGATTTTAATTTATGTTTTCAGAGCAATTAAAATTTCATTTGATGATTACCACAAGACCTGGTCTGAAATAGCTACGTCCAAAGCTGCCGAGTGTTTCAGAGCGCCAAGTAAGCCGGTCTCATCCCATCCTGTGTCCTTGTGGTGTAGATTCATCTCGCAATTATCCTCAGCTTGTCTTGCTTTTAAAGACTAGCTGACATGTACTTGCAATTTGAAGGTGGTAAACTTCTCTGTTTGTTCTACTTACCAATCGTCAACCTAATTTAGTCCCTCTTTTGTTTAGCACCTTGGACTGGCATCTGATTAAAAGCCAGAAGTTAAGATAGGCAATTGAAGGAATAAAAAATGACAATCTTTATCTTAAGAGGTTTACTTTACTCCCCTCAACCCAGAAAGAAGTCTTCATAGCAGAAGGAACCTTTTTTGATTCTAAACACTATAAATTTTCAGACCCAGAGAACATATTAAGTAGAAAGACACACACACACACACACACACACACACACACACACACACACACATATAAAACTAAGGCTTTCAATTACAGTGGTACCTTGAAATACGAGTTTAATTCATTCCATAACCTTGAGGCATGGGAAACTATGAGACGCTCAAGTCGAGGTAAACTGGTGGGTCATGTGCAGCCGGCCGATCCTCGCGGATCTCAACTGTTGCTCACATTTCAAAGCAAAAATCGCTCGCTCGATGGCTGGTATTTCAAAAATCTCATATGTTAGGGCACTTGTATCTCGAGGTACCACTGTATATCAATCTAAGGCCATCATATATTAGGAATTAAAAAGACAGGAGACACCTGGACAACTTTGGAGTCCCATTTAATCAAATCTCTAGAGTACTATTTCATTATTTGGGTTGAGGTAGGTTATCCAGTCGATACACATTTAGTGAAATATGATTTTGCTTCAGCTATTCTGCTGAATGGTACATTCTGAAGTTGCCAGTGACTTCCCAATTCTTAGATTCAGTGATTATTTTTCAGTCTTTATCTTGCACTCTCATCAGCTATCTTTGCATTAGATAACACTGTATATCCTATATAATAAAGAGGTAATATGCAAATTGACTATCACACCCTCAGACAAGATGGCTGCCCCCATGTGATCACAAGATGGTCAGCAGGGGAGGACAGTTGGGGGCAACTGAGCCCGTAGGAGAAGGCAGTTAGGGGTGACCACGCTGGTAGGGGAGGGCAGCTGGAGGTGATCAGGCTGGCAGGAGAGCAGTTAGGCATTGACCAGGCTGGTAGGGGAGTGGTTAGGGGGTCATCAGGCTATCAGGCAGAAGCAGTTAGGAGCAATCAGGCAGACAAGTAGGTGAGCCAGCAGTCTTGGATTGTGAGAGGGATGTCCCAGATTAGAGAGGTTGCAGGCTGGGCTGAGGAACACCCCTCCCACAGTGCACAAATTTCATGCACTGGGCCACTAGTATATATATATATATGTATGTGTGTGTGTGTATGTGTGTGTGTGTGTGTGTGTGTATGTATATACACACAATGTGTGTGCAAAAGAGAGAAATATATATATGTATATATATATATGTATATATATATATATACACACACATACATATATAGATCACTAAGAGAAGAGGAAAACATGGATGATATATATCATCCATGTTTTCCTCTTCTCTTAGTGATCCTCTTAGTGATCCTCTGCCTCTTTCCTTAGAAAAAACTTCATTATTCAGCTCACTCAACCCACTTTCTCTAAGAGACCTCATCCACCACTCTGATCTTCATTAGCCTGTCTTCCTATAATCCCTAAAGCCTCATCACTAGTCAGGTCCTCTCCTGGATTCTGCATGCATGTTTACAACTGAGCATGATCATCTCACCTACAGGTGTTCAGGTATCTTACACTTAAGATGTCCTTAAGTGAATTCATTACCTTGCCCTAAAACCTTATCCTTTATTATCTCTTTAGATTAGTGTACATCACCATTATTACATTTACTAGTACTTGCCTGAACCAGAATTATGGAAGTTTCCTAGACCTCTTTATCACCCTCATTAAGTCTTGTTGATTTTATCTCCTACATCATGAATGTTTTCCCTCCACTTCACACTGCTCCATAACCACTGCCTTAATTTGTGGTTTCATCAAATTTCACCTCATCATTTTGATGATCTCATAATTGGTTTCAATAGAACAAAATATTGCAGACAAAAATTTCTAGTTTGAAGGCACAAATTATAGCCAAAAGGTAGCACTCAGCTTAACATATATAAAAAACATAACTTTGGATCTTTCAGGATGTTGGTTAATAATTATTTCTAGAATAAACATTACCTTCCTTACTCACTCATGGATTAATGGTTAAGAAACATAACTTAAGGTGCTTGAAGAGACAGGGTCTTACTCTGGATGGCTGGCTCAGTTGGTTTAGCATTGTCCTGTGCACCAAAAGGTCACTGGTTCAAGTCCCAGTCAGGGCACCACTTGCCCAGGTTGACCATAAGCTGTTTCTTTCACATCAATGTTCCTCTCTCTCTTCTCCTCTCCCTTCCTCTCTCTCTTTCTCAAATCAAACACACATGCACACAGAGAGAAAGAGAGAGAGAGAGAGAGACTGTCTCTATCCATATAAAGAACTTTATTATTTTTGATACCAGGGTGTGTGAATGTTTACTTCATTTTAGAAGTTAGTGGTTAGTTGCTGTTCAGTCAATTCAGCAAACATAGTCTTGAGTGCCTACTATGTGTGAGGCTCTGATGAGCTCAGGTACATTCCAGGAAGCAGAAACCCTTAACAAACACTGTCAAGAGGCAGTTGGCACATTGAGGGAATGACTCAGCATCCATCTCCTTCAACCAAAAACCAAACTGATTGGTAGAGAATGGCTTTTTATGGGATAACATGTAAAGATAGGGAGGCATTTGGAGACTCCAAACTGCTAGGGGGGAAATGAAGCATATGCCAAAACTTAAAAAAATTTGGAAATTATTGTGTTGCACTAAAGAACAATTTAAAATGGAAGGATAATGAAACGCCACTGACTGCAGTTCCTTCTTCAAAAGAGTCTGATACAACATTTTTAACGTGGTTCTTCTTTCTGTGTCACTAACCTAGCCTGTAATTCACCCTCTTTGTAAAGGCAATAACTGGTCATGGTTACCTCTAGCCCAGAAGAATTTTTGAGACTTTGATTCCAGTCTTTGGTGCAATATTTCTTCATCACCCTGACTCTTCTTTCCCCGGGGATTTGTTATAAGAATGTTTCAAGAGCTTTCTTTTAATAATAACCAGTACTTAATTCTTAAAAAATAAATGTGAATATCACATCTGCTGCTGGCCATTTTGTCTTTGGATAATTCAGCTGAATGAGATCCAATACTACTTTTTTTTATCAGCCTAATTTCCTGGCAATAATAAAGACAAAGCTTTTAGATTATAGAATGTGTCTTCAACTACTCAGAAATAAAAGGGAAACTTCTAATAACTTCATTTTCTGCAGTTACAATCTTATCACTGGAAATATTATTAAGCTCTTGTGCATATTTTTAAAGGCTTTTTATTTTACCAATAGTGATGAGTGGTTATATTGGGGTAATAATTCTTTTCCATTTCTTTGTGCCACAAATCTATCAATAGTCATGTATGCCATAATAATAATAATATGTTTATTCTTATCTAGTCTAGCATGGTTTCCTGAGTGTACTCTGTATTATGTTTTTAATCACCCCAATGTTATTCTTTTGTTTATCAACAAATATTTATTAAACATCTAACAAGTGTCATGTATAGTGGTATATCAACCCAATGAGCTAGGCATTATTTTTATAACTCTGTTTTACAAGTGAGAAAACCAAGACCAGGCAAGCTAAGTAATTTACCCAAGGTCACACATGTAAGAGGGAATATTATATATTGGTAAAGAGTGTAAATTCTGGTGCCAGATTGTTGAGGATTACTCCTGGCTCTGCCATTTACTAGCTGTGTGGCATTGGGTAAATTTCTTAACCTCTCTGTGTCCCAGTTCCTTTGTCTGTAAGATAAGAATGACTACAGCACACACCTCATAGATTGAAGCACTTATAGCTGCACCTAGCACATGAGTGTTCAATAAGTGTGGTTATTATTAATTAGTGCAAATAGACTGTGACCCAAGGACTTAACCAGATCCTCTGACTCCACAGTTATTGCTTCTTGTTATACTATACTGCCTTTATAATATGATATAAAGTGTTTATTTCTTTATAGCCTGAGATTTATTTTTAGTTGAATTTATTGGGGCTACATTTGTTAATAATATTATATAGGCTTAAAGGGTTCAATTCTATATGGCCTGAGGTTTAAATTCAAACTCTGAGGAATATGCAATACGTGTTTTAATAATTATAATTATTAGTCCATAATCATAGGCAGTCATGGGAAAACGTATGAATGATCCACCGTTCTCTGTCCATCACTATAGAATGGCAAATTAAAAGCTTGGCAGAGAACAAACCACTACATCTGGTTGTGGGCAACAGCACCTTAACGACAGAATATGATCCCCATAAGGAAATGTTTATGTTTGAGGAAAAGAATTCCTTCAGACCAGTGTACCCTGTAATATTGAGCGGGGGCTTCCTGATGTTTGCTGTCATCAAGACAGACCAAACAGCCTGAAGCATCCTGGGGATGCTTGCTTTCACCCTAGGAGACTTTCATTCTTTGAGTCTTTGAGCCAGAAACAAGGGCAAGTGTCTCCAAACTGCATTTAGACTTGAGAGGCAGTATCATCTAATCCTCATGCCTGGTTCTAAGCCCTGACTGCTCATTAGAACCCCAGAGGAGCTTGTAAAAATTCCCATGTAAAGGGCACACCCCCAGACCAATTACATCAAGAGCTCTGGGAGCAAGACCAAGCAGCAATAGCTTTTAAAGCTCCCCAGGTGATTGCAATGTGCAACCAAGGTTAGAAAGACTCTAGCAGGAAGAGCATGATGCCAAAAGTTTGAGACTCCTTAGCCTTGTACCAGTTTGCCACATATAGTAAAGGGAATTTAGATTAGTCATTTAATGCTTTGTACCTCATTTCTTCTTTCATGTCTGTTCATTGACAAAATTTTATTTCGAGTTGCTCTATGATTAGTATGAGATAATATGTGTGAAAATAAAACCTGCTAAGGCAAGTTGGTGCTATTATATTTCTTTGGACAGTGGCAGTCCCAGTAGTAGAAAAAAATTATTGAAAGATCAACCTATACAGATGTTGGAAAAGAGGTGTCATGGCAAAAACAATACCTGGTAATCTTTGGGAGGGGAGGAAGAACTTTATGGAGGCGGTAGAAATTGATTTTCTGTCACAAACCACAAAGGCCAAGATACGGTAATGGTGGGGCAATTTCAACTTCAAGAACTTCTGATAGAATTTTGCTAGTCCTTTCTTCTTGATCTCTCTCCTATGCTCCTGAGCTCTTTCTTTTTCTCCTGTCCTCTTCCTTCCATTATTTTCCTCCAATCAACATGATTTATTGAACATCTTCTATCTCCAGGCAATGGGCTGTGTGTTGGAGACAAGAAGGTAAGTATTATTGAGGAGTTTACAGGCAGGTGGTCAGAGACAGATAAGTGAAAAAAAATTATAGGGATAAAATAGGCATATTAAACATTTGTACAAATACTGGGAGTTTGATTTTTTAAAATCTCTCAGCAGAGAAAACAATGAATAAAATAAGTCAGTGATATCAACTCAATGGGAATAGTCAGGCAAGATGACTATGCCATTTGGGGTTTCATAATATACTAGAGTCCTGGTGCACAAAATTTGTGCACTGGGAGGAGGGCATGTGTCCCTCAGCCCAGTCTACATCCTCTCCAATATGGGATCCCTCTCAGAATCCAGGACTGCTTGCTCCCAACTGCTCACCTGCCTGCCTTCCTGATTGCCCTAACCACTTATACCTGCCAGCCTGATCACCCCCTAACCACTCCCCTGACACCCAGATTGATGCCTAAATGCTCCCCTGCAGGCCTAGTCATCCTTAACTGCTCTCCCCTGCAGGCCTGGTTCCCCCCAATTGCTCTCCCCTGCAGATCTCCTCTCCCTCCCCAACTGCTCTCCCCTGCAGGCCTGGGTTCCCCCCAACTGCCCTTCCCTGC
This sequence comes from Lasiurus borealis, assembly GCA_004026805.1. Taxonomy (NCBI): domain Eukaryota; kingdom Metazoa; phylum Chordata; class Mammalia; order Chiroptera; family Vespertilionidae; genus Lasiurus; species Lasiurus borealis. The sequence continues at coordinate 19,449 of PVJN01015922.1, forward strand.
ATGCCTGGTAACCCAGCTACCCTGCCTTGCAGGCCTGGTCCCTCCCAACTGCCCTCTCCTGCTGGCCACCTTGTGTCCACATAGGGGCAGCCAACTTATGTGTTGGAGTGATGGTCAATTTGTATACTCTTATTAGAAAGGATGAGAAAGAGACTGCTGTACAAATTCAAATACAAATGTAAAAAAGGCAATTTTAAAAAATTCAGGGAATATATAAATTATCCTTGATTAGAATTTTAATTTTTTTTCTTTTTTTATTCTTTTTTTTAATTTAATATTTATTGTTCAGATTATTACATTTGTTTCTCTTTTGTCCCCCATAGCTCCACCACTCCCTCTACTTTACCTCCTCCCACATTGTCCTCATCCATAGGTGTATGATTATTGTCTAGTCCCCTTTACCCCTTTCCCAATTCTATTATATTCACCAGTTTATTTTGTTAATCGGATTTTTAATTCACTTGATTTTTAGATTCACTTGTTGATAGATATGCATTTGTTGTTCATGATTTTTATCTTTACCTTTTACTTCTTCTTCCTAAAGAGTACCTTTCAGCATTTCATATAATACTGGTTTGGAATTGATGAACTCCTTTAGCTTTTTCTTATCTGTGAAGCTCTTTATCTGCCCTCAATTATGAATGATAGCTTTGCTGGGTAGAGTATTCTTGGTTATAGGTTCTTGCTATTCATCACGTTGAATATTTCTTGCTACTCCCGTCTGGCCTGCATCGTTTCTATTGAGAAATCAGCTGCCAATCATAAGGGTGCTCCCCTGTAGGTAATTAACTGTTTTTCCCTTGCTGCTTTTAATATTCTCTCTTTGTCTTTTGCTCTTGATATTTTAATTATGATGTGTCTTGATGTAGTCCTCTTTAGATTCCTTTTATTTGGGGTTCTGTGTGCTTCCTGGGCTTGTAAGTCTATTTCACCAGATGGGGGAAGTTTTCAGTCATTATTTCTTTAAGTAGGTTTTCAGTATCTTGCTCTCTCTCTCTTCTGGCACCCCCACAATTCTGATGGTGGTATGCTTAAAGCTGTCCCAGAGGCTCCTTACATTATCTTCATATTTTTGGATTCTTTTTTCTTCTTGCTTTTCCAGTTGAGTGTTTTCTGATTCTTTATATTTTAAATTTTTGACTTGATTCTTGCCTTCCTCTAGTCTGCTGTTAGGTCTCTGTATAATATTTTTTATTTCTGTCGGTGTATGTTTAATTTCTAGTTGGTTCTTTTCCATCTCTAGTTGGCTCTTTTTCATCTCCTCTTGGGTCTCACTAACTTTATCCAACTTTTCTAGGATATTCTTGAAAAACCTTGTAAGTGTGGTTTTGAACTCTATATCCAGTCATTTGTTTTCCTCTATTTCTTTTGTTTGTGATCCCTTCCCTTGTCTCAGCATTTTCACTATGCTGGGAGAACTTCTGTGTTGGATTCAGCCTTATGATACCAGACTTGCAAAATTGGAGAAGCCTCTCTATTGAGCTTGGGATGGGTGGAGTCTCAGGGCTTAACAAACTGCCTTGCCTTCCAGTTGGCCCTGCCCTCCATGGCCCCCGAGTCTCACATGACTGGGTAATCGCTGGAGCTGTCCCTGTGTGTGTGTGTACGCATGCAGTGCCTCTAGACTGCTGCCTTTCCAGCTCTCCTGCGCTCCAGGACCATATGAATCTGGGTCCCCAGGACTTCGCCCAAATCTGGGGTTTAGTGGAGTTAGAAGTGATGTAGTTGGGATGCTTTGTCTCCTGTCCTCTTGTGAAAGTCATTGGCACAATCAGCAGTCGGTTTTCTGCGTGCAGTGCTGTGCGTACTGCCTGACTTCTGCCCTCCTGCGACTCCCCCAAATTTCCATCCACTTCTCCCTTTTCACAGTCCAAACTCCCCCCATATGAGTTTCAGCTGGACCTGGGGTTTAGTGTCGTAGGATAAGGGGTTCAATGCCATTGGGAGTCTCTGTTTTCCTCCCGCCAGAGAAATCCAGCCAGGTACTCTGGCACCCGCTCTCTCCACACGCCCTTCTCTGTACCTCAGCTTTTTCCAGCTCCTCTGGGTCTCTGTGAGCCCCTCTCTTTCCTTCTAGTTGTAGAATTTCCACTCAGCCAGCTTTCCTGTGGTTCTGGATGATGTCCGTTCTGTCTTTTAGTTGTAGTTATGAAATTGTTATGCGAGGCAGCAGTTTAGGTGATTACCTATGCCGCCATCTTGGTTTCTCTTGAATACTCCTTTTTCTGAAGTATCCTCAGAATTTTAAATTTTGTCTAAGTAATATATAGTCACAATGAGAAGACTTTACTCAATCTTTTGTTTGTTCATCTGAAAAGTAAATATTATAGTGGTAGCCATGGCCCAGTATTTAGTAAAAACTCTAAATATTAATTATTATAATCATCTGAATGAAACAATAAGACCTCACTAAGAATTATTGGGAACTCAGATTTCCTTAATGGAAAAGAGAAGTATATATCCAAATACCAATAGAAACAATATTAATAAAATCTCTAAGAATATCTTATCTAATAAAAGAGTAATATGCAAATTGACCATGCCTCTGTCACACCACAAGCCACACCCACCAGCCAATCAGAGCGAGTATGCAAATTAATCCAGCCAAGATGGCTACAGCCACAGAGAGAGCAGGAGGGAGGCTTGGGTTGCTCATGGCAATGGAGGAAGCCAAGCTTTCTGAAAACCTTGGCTGGCCCAGGCCTCCACTTTAGGCAACAAAGTTTCAATGGCTGTGCAAGCAGAAGGCTTGGCTCTGCTCTAGGCTATAAAGTTTCAATTGTAGAAGATAAATAAATCCCAGAATCTAGGGTCTTCACTTGGGTCACCAAGGGGCATGACTGGCCTGTAAACCACCACAGGCCCCTTGCCCAGGCCACCCCATGCCCTAAGGGAACAGACACCCTGACCCAGGACACCCTTCAGGGCAAACCACCTGGCCCACACCAGTGCAGCAGGCCTCTATCCTACCTAATAAAAGAGTAATATGCAGATTGACCATCACTCCAACACCCAAGATGGCTGCCCCCATGTGGACACAAAATGGCCAGCAGGGGAGGGCAGTTGGCAGGTACCAGGCCTGCAAGGGAGGGCAGTTGGGGGTGACCAGACTGGCAGAGGAGGAAAGTTGGGAGTGACCAGGCCTGCAGGAAAAGACAGTTGGGGAGGACCCAGGCCTGCAGGGACAGGCAGTTGGTGGGGACTCAGGAATGCAGGGGGGGGGCAGTTAGGGGCAAACAGGCTGGCAGGGGAGCAGTTAGGCATCAATCAGGCTGGCAGGGGAGAGTGGTTAGGGGTTGATCAGGCTGGCAGGCAGAAGCAGTTAGGAGCAATCAGGAAGGCAGGCAGGTGAGCAGTTGGGAACCAGCTGTCCTGGATTGTGAGAGGGGTTCCAGATTGGACAGGGAGCAGGCTAGGCTGAAGGACACCCTCCCTCTGCACGAAATTCATGCGCCAGGCCTCTAGTGTGCTTACGTATGATTAAAGCAAGAAAATAATTTTTAAAATATTGTTATTGCTTTCAGAGAGGAAGGGAGAAGAGAGAGAGAGAAACATCAATGATGAAAATCATTGATTGGCTGCCTCCTACACACCCCCTACTAGAACCTGCAACCCTACCATGTGCCCTTGACCAGAATGGAACCTAGGACCCTGCAGTCCTAAGGCTGACACTCTATCCAATGAGAAACTGTCTAGGGCACAAAGGAAATTATAGATAGGAACATTGCTAGTGAAAATCATGTAATATTAATAAAAGAAAATTACTCAATTTAAATGTTTTTATTAGTGAAAAATTTCATCAAGCAAGAAGGGGATAATCAATCATTGGTAAGAACTAAGTTCCAGATATTGGCAAGATTAGTGGAGACATCTAGTTGGTTAAATAGTTCATGACTGTAAACCTAGGACAATTAAAAGAAACAGAGATGATAGACAGACTGACAGACAAATAGATATGGTACACATGTATAATAGATGTCAATAAATTTTATGTGAATTTGAAGGCATAAGTTTTATAATTAACCACAAAGATATGAGCAAGTGGTGTAATGTGATTTCCACAAAATACTAATGCAGATCCAAGGTGTAGCACACAGGTCAAGGGAAGTAGTAAGTGACTTGCATCTTTGCTATTCAAATGAAACTGAGATCATGGGCTGGTCCTGAATGCAAACTTTAATAGGAACATCAACAAATGTCAATGCCAGGATGGTGAGGATGGTTGGGTCGCTGGAAAATCATGTCTTAGAAACAGCTGTGGGAACGGAGGCTGCCCTGATAGCTATTGCCAAATATTAGAAGGGCTCTTTCCCACGGAGGAGGAATGAGCTTACTCATGACAGCTCCAGAGGTCAGACCTAGACCAGTGGAAACTCAGCATTCAGAGGAAGGAAGGACACCGTGACTTTCGGTCTGTCTGTCAATGGAAGGGCAGCTCCTCAACTACAAAGAGGAGAGTTTTTTGTTATTAGCAAAGGATTCATCTACAGATTGGATGATCATCTGTTGCAGATTCTTTGGGAAAGATCAAGATCTGTAATGTCATTTTGAACGCCAAGAGTTTACTTTGCTACTTGAAGTGCTAAGTTAGAATTTTGTTAAACTATGGTGTCTATAGTTTCTATAGGAGTTATTTTAATACCTCTATCATGACTGTAAATGATACACAAACAAATGTAATTTTAGTGAAAAGTTTTTAAGTCACAATCTACTTATTTCAAACAATATCCAATATTACCAAAGGAAAAATATGCAAAGTGTCTGAGCTTTATCACATGATTTGTAGTATATAGTGTACATCATTGCCTCATATCAACTTAATGAGAAGTGGATTATTTTAAACTTTGAACTATCTTTAAAGAATGCATATATAGCTTCTTTTTTATACTCTAATTTCAGTGCTCCAGGATCCAGATTTCATTGTACAGTATCATAAATGGAAGAAAATGGAGCAAAAACGTCAGAAAGAATGGAATTTAAAGTAAGTAATCTTAAATGTCTGGAATATATTATCCTATTAACTTGAAAAAGATCGACGATTCCACTTTCTACTATCTAACTGAACCATCACAAGAAACCCTTTGGAAAGAACTTATGCTTTTTTTTTGCTAAACATAACAAAAATAAGAAGTATTATTTTTTTCCCTTTCATATGAATCCAGGTGGGAAACATCTTTGCTACCTATTGGTTGCCAAAAAATGGATAAAGGACATGAGGTAGAAATAGGAATAGGGAAAAAACCTTAACTTGTTTACATATCATCAAATAGCTTTTCATCCTTCTCAGAGTTCCAAATATGTTTCCTCTCCCACAGACTTCTCACTCAGGAACCGAATATATAACATCTAATGAGAAAGTATGTCATAAAGTAAGAAATAAAGTACGATTGTATCTTCAGAAATCAGACTCTTAAGGAAGGAATCTCAGTCTCATCTGGGGCTCTTGACATCCAAAGGCAGTTTTTTGTTTGTTTGTTTGTTTGTTTGTTTGTTTCATGATGCAGGAGTGAAGACATCAAATCCACTCTGTGGTGTGGGTTGGGTTGTAGTATCATTTATCCTGGTGGGCTTACTTCGAAGAACTAAGTGTGCTACCACAAAGCTAGGGCAATTAAACACCTCCCCCCCTTTCTTTCTTTCTTATTTTTGCATTAACCTCATTTACCTCATTTTTTTAGATCTTGGATATCTTGTTAGCATGTGACCTCTTTTCTAGATGGAAATACAGGATCAGTAAACATAATGTGCTGTATTTTGGATTTGTGTAGGAACCGAGGCTCTTGAGATATACTTTCCTGCCCTTTAGCATCAGACTTCAGATTGGGTTTTTAGTAGGATATTCTTTTTCCATTTAACTCTGGCAACAACTCCTCTTTAAGCCAAAGTGGAGAAAAGCTCTTCCATTAGATGCCTTTCTGTTTTCAGAATAAATTATCGGTAGTAGAGAAGTTTTATTAAGAAGAATTTGAAATGCATGCATTTTTTTTTCTTGAAGTCATGTTCTAAGTTTCATTTAAGAGTTAAAGAAACATACTTAGAACATAAAGTTAATTTTGCTTTGACGTGACTTCCTTTTCTATTTCCTTTAAGAGAACTGCTTTGTTTTATTTGTTTGATCATATATTCATTATGTAATGCCAGCATCCCACAAAACCCCCAAATTTAGAAAAAGTAGGACCATGTCATTTTCAACTTATCCATCCACTTCTACATATGGCTGAAATAATTGCAAGCTGTTTGAGTGCTAGAATATTTTTCCAAATACATTATTTTGAAGTTATAGGTCAAATTATCATGTGCGTGGTGACCTTGTCAGAACGAAACTCTCACACCTTATGCCATCTGGTGGTTGATGAGAATGTATTTATATCAGATAATATTTGTTTCTTTTCAATATTGGAATTGATTAGCTTAAAAAAACACTAAATAAAGTTTTAAAAAGATATTACACTTATCTGTATAATTTTATTGTGACATAAATAGTTGAGTATGCAAAAATCTAAAGTATGATGGAATTGACTTTTTTTTCAGATAATTATTAAAAGTCTCATATTCATCAAAATATATGAAATACAATGAAGTGGTTGACTCATAGAGACAAGTAGAAAATGTTTGGGGATCTATGCAAGTGTGCGATTGGTCTACATGTCCATGCAATATCACACCATTATGCATCTTTCTGTTTTTATGTTTAAAAATGCTTTTCTTATACTGAAATTTCCTATTAAAAACAAAACCAAAAATGCAAATTGAGAATCTTTCAACTATTCAGCATTAAGAGAAAAGAGAGACTTATCTTTCCTGCCTCATATCCCTCCTCCTACTGTCCTCCAGTCCCCTCATCAATCAAGATCCAATTCTTCAGCCACACTAAATTCTTTTCTATTATTGGGGACATAAGGTCTTTTCACCTCTTTGTGCCTTCTGCCTGGGATATCTTGCCTAGTAGGGTCCTTGCTGGTGGTCTAGAGTTAGGAGTGGTCTGAGTGAAAACGTGGAAAGTGGAATCCTTAAGTGCAGGGGCGCTGGTGCCAGACTGCCTGTATTGGATCCTGGCTCTTCCAATTATCCACTCTGTGACCTTGGGCAAGTTATCTGAATTCTTTGTACCTTACTTTCATTCTCTGTTAAAGGACAGTAATTCCTGTACCTACACCCCTTTGCGGTTGTGAGGATTAAATAAATTAATACATGTACAATGCTTCAAATTGTATCCAGAACAAAATAAATTCTCCTGAGGTTCTCTATTATTCATGCTCTTCCTACTGTGGCTCTAGTCAAGTTCCCGATGGAAAATCTTTGGAGGCAGCCTGGGGAAAAGGCAGGTGCTTTAGAGTCAGTCAGTCTTACCCACAGTGAGTTTGTTTCCTTGCCTATTAAATATAGATTATATGACCTACGTTGCAAAGTTGTCTTGGCATTTGATCTCTTGAATGAGATCATATATATAAAATTATATACTGTTGACATATGGACATTCAATAAATATTAGTCCCTTGGGGGTAGGGAGAGATAGAAGCCCATGCCCACCAACTTTTCAAAGATAGTCTGTCAGAAACACATAAAAATTTTAAAATTTTCTCGTTAGGAAAGTAATACCTATCATGACTACATTTATTTTAGTCCCATTATATGCGTATTTTTTTCTCCCCCTTTGCACTTCACCTCTACCCTCTCTCTGTCTGGCAAAGTATTTCACAAGGATGGCATGAAGATACAGCTGAGTTGTCTCTTTGTGAGAGGATCCCGGCCATCCCCTCCTTCCACACATAGCACTCTCTCCCTTGCTCTTCAGCCCCCTTGGCGTTGGGGGTTGAAATCGCTTCAGAAAGAGTTACTGGGGCAGCCCTAACTGGTTTGGCTCAGTGGATAGAGCATTGGCCTGTGGACTGAATGGTCCCAGGTTTGAGGGCATGTACCTTGGTTATGGGCACATCCCCTGCTAGGGGGTGTGCAGGAGGCAACTGATTGATGTTTCTCTCTCATCATTATTTCTAGCTCTCTATCCCTCTCCCTTCCTCTCTGTAAAAAATCATTAAAATATAAGAGTGACCAGGACAGGGCCATTCTTATAGCTTAGCACAGTACCTGTCCAACTAGCAGGAGCTCAAATAGTGTTTGTAGAATGATGCACACTTAACGTGTACCTTGTTTTCCCACTTAGTAAGCTGAAATGTGAGGACAGTTATTTTCAGAGAAATAAAATGTAGGTACTGACTTCTCTTAAGGCCCATTGTAATGTAGAGACTATGGTTCTATTTAGGGAATTCTAAGGATGTAGTCATAGAACAGTGATTGAAAACTGGAAATATAAATGACTGTCATAAATATTTTATGCAAATTCTTAATCCCACCCATGGCTTTAGTTAATATTATTAGGTATCCATTGTCATTATAAGCAGCTGATAAATAATTATGAATTGATCATTTGGCTTGGTGTTCATTTCTAAGGCTTTTTTTTTCCCCATTGTCTTGCCTGCCTTTTGGCTGCTTTATTTCAACCAAGACATGGGAAGAATATGAGTCTAGAATCTTATCAGTAGTTTACATATATTTTCTTTGTAGAAAGACCGAAAGATACAAAATCAGAAAGCAGTGCAAGCTATTTTTTTTTAAATTTTCTTACTTATGCACATATAAAACTATATTTATGTCATGATCTACAGTTAATGATTGCTTATGTGGTAATGGAAAGATCTGTGCCAGTAGTCTAAGATTTGTCAGGCAGAAAGTAATCTATATAAAAGTTTTCAATTCTGGAGAAGTTTTACATTCCATGTAGCTTTAGAAAAGGGTATTACTCTTATCTATCCATAGGAAATATGGTAACTAACATGGCAAAGCACCTATGGTGTTCCAGGCATTCTCCCTTTGTTTCCTAACATAATACTGACTGTGCTGTTGTGGAGCTGACCTCTAAGTGTACACACACATCTCTAAGTGTAACGCCCAATCATATCCATCAGCCTTCTTTAAAGCCAACTAACTAGTCAACCTATATTCCAAGTCAAAGCTCTTGCCTTGTTGTACGGTCACAGCTTTAAGACAAGGGTCTTAGCCCCCCTTTCTAGAAAAGCAAAGGCAGCTAGTATATGCATTTTACTAGTGAGGGAAACATGAAGTACAAAGAGATGAACCAAAAGCTTGCCTGAACTTATTGATAAGCACATATTGTGTTTATAAGTGAAAACTAGATCATTTCCAATCTTCCTATTAATATGTGCTTATTAATTTTCAGGTAACTAAAAATATTGCCTATCCGATTGCAAGCAAAATTGAGTCTACCTCCTAAAAAAAGTTTGTGGGGGTTTTGTTTTGTTTTGTTCAGAGTTAATCTCAACGTCTATTATTAAACAATGTTACTTCCTTTCTCCTATATATAAAAAATTAACATGTGCAATAACAAACAACAGCATAAAACTTTCTTATATCTGTAGAATATACTATGGATTTAATTTCACTATTTTTCATAAAAGTTTAATATGTGTTATTTCTAAGTTCCTGCAGTATGTGATTCTGTATGTGTTTTAATTCACAAAAGTATATGGTCTTGCTTTAACATAACTATGTTTGATTTTCTTTTCTCCAGTTATATAGAAAACATTTGTGCTGGGTACATTAATTTTGTGAGTGTTTGTGCTATTCTTTCAGAGTTATTGAAGTTAAACATTGGTTTTTATAAGGTTATATAAGTATATATTTAATGCATTTCAACTAGCTTTTTTATTCCCCAAACCTTGACTGCCATCTTGTGGTTAAAAAGAAAATTGACATTAAAATTAACCTAGGAAATGATCCCTTGAAAATATAGACATGGAAAAAATATAAATAAGAGATGGGGGGGAGGGAGCGAATCTCTTTTTAAAAATAATTTCTTCCAAGCAACTGCTTAGTTTGTGCGTGGATGTTTTTAGACAAAATGAGTTCAGTACTTCAAGAAGCGTTCAAATAGCTCACTTTCTCCTTCCTTTTAGCTTAAATGAAACAACACCTTATGATATTCAAACATCCAGATTTCTTTCACATATATAACAGATTTTACTGAGCACCTACTTTGTATTTTTACATTTGTCTGCAAAAAAAAATCCAGAAAATAAGAAAGTATTTCCATTTTATAAAAAGGGAGTACAGAAAGAGTTTTAACAATTCCCTAAGGTTCCACACTCAGTGGCCTGTCAGACGCTACATCCTGTGCATTTTTCTACTAGATCAAGGTAATACCAGCGTAGACACTGAAAACCCAGGGGTGTTGCTGGCTACAGGGAGAAGGCATGGTTCAGAGACACAGTTATGGCAGAAAAGAAAGAATCACCACTTGTCCTTGGGAGCAACACAAAAGAGGCTCTGCTGTTTGTGTGAAATTGCTCACGTCTCAGAAAACAGCTAGCATGTCTTTCTCCCACCTCCCCTCAAGTTTTCTCTTAAAAGGGGCTTTTCCACCGATTCTAACGCATGCATGGAAGCTTCCCTACACCAACCAGCAATTCTCAGACGCCATCTCAATGTCAGAGACCTCAGCTCAGTTCGATGCTGTCTACCCAGAGAGAGCATCAGATTCCACAGGTCAAGGGTTCAGTCCCACAGACTATAGTCCACTTCACATGCCACGTGCAAACCCAGTTGTTACCTGCACTTCAGACTGACTGACTATAATTTAGAAGTTCCCATGAACCCCTCCCTCAGGTTTATTAATCTGCTAGAACACAAACACCTTTTGCCTCACTAGATTACAGACTTATTAGTATCCTTTGTCTATATGTTTTCCATGTCTGTATTTTCTAGGGATCCTTTATTACAAGTTTATGAATCAATAGCCAAATGAAGACATATATAGGGAAAGGTCCCCTTAAAGGAGTTTCTGTCCCTGTGAAGCATGGGGCCCAGCCCAGGGCACGTGAGAGCATTTTAGTTCCCTAATGTGGAAGTTTTCTCTCTCTCTCTCTCTCAAAAAAAAAAAAAAAAAAAAAAAAGAACCTATGAGCTGTCCTTATTTGGATTTTTATGGCGGTTTCAATATGTAGTCATGATTAACTAAGCTATTGGCCATCAGGGGGTGAGACTGAAAGTTCCAATCCGAAAACCACATGGTTGGCTCCTACTGGTAAGCAGCCCCCCATCCTTGGGTGAGGTCCAAAAGTCACCTCATTAACCTCATAACAAGAGACACCATTGTTGCTGTCATCACTTAGGTAATTCCAAGGGGGCTGGGAGCTCTGTGCCAGAAACAGGGACAAAGACCAAATGTATTATTAGAAGTCACAGTATCACACACACCCAGTTCTTTCAACTCCTTTTTAAAATGAGTTCCATATTCTTTCTTGTTCCCTTCTATGGATATAATTCATTTCATCAATTTTTCTCTCTGGATGTAGCCCCAAGACTTTGCCATAGCTTTCTGGTTGTAGCACAGAATCTGCTGGAGCATCCTATGCTATAAATACTGGGGCTTACAGCTGCTTTCCCCTTCATCTCTTCTCAAAAAGGGGCTGCATTACCAAGTCAAAAACATATATTGGACTTTTTTTTTTAAAAGAAAATTGCTCTTTTAATAGTGTTCCCACATAGAACACTATTTTGAAGTGTGTCTCTCTTCCTCTCTCTCATACCTTCCCTCTCAACAGCCCACCCCACTCTCACTCTCCCCATTCCCATCGTGGCCACAGACACACCATACATGACTTGGTGCAGGCTGTGGTCTGAGCAAAGTGAGGAGGACGGCTCTGGTTGCACAGAGGTGTATTAGATTGTGGGCCATCTGAAAGGAGGAACCACAAGGAAGCCAAGAAGTTCCCTTAGTACGTATTACAAAAAGTCAGATTACTCGATTTTAGGATACAGTAAGTTTTATGGCTATTGTAATGTACATAAAGCTATCTTTTCAACTGTGTGGTCCCTTACATTGCTACCAAAGTTAATGAAAATTTAAAATGAACACATGCATTAGGGTTTTTTGTTTTATTTTTTAACTTAATATATGGCATTTTCCTTTATAAGCATTTAATTTGCATTTTTTAGTAATCCTAAACACTTTAGTTTTTTGTTTTTTCATTTTGCTTTGTTGTTGCTTTTTAATATATTTTTATTGACTTCAGAGAGGAAGGGAGAGGGAGAAGGAGAGAGAGAGAGAGAAACATCAATGATGAGAATCGTTGATGGGCTGCCTCCTACATGCTCCCCACTGGGGATGGAACACACAACCCGCAATCCGGGCACTTGCCCTGACAGAGAATCTTGACCTCCTGGCTCATGAGTTGATGCTCAACCATTGAGCCATGCTGACTGAGCCAACACTTTTGTTTTTAATTAGGAAAACAAATGTGTGAATGAAAAATATGTTTTCTAAAGTCATGCTTGTTCTAAGGAAAAGAAGATTCTAATGATTGATTGATTGCTATAGGGCACACACCAGGCTCACAGAGGGCTAGAAATCATTTGTATTCCTGCTAGATAGAATGGCAAGACCTCTTAATTAATTCAAGGGACATTGGAGAGAGACTTCAGAAGAGTCAAGCCTTAATAGTGAGGCTATGTTATCCCCCAAATAAAAGCTGGTCTAGTGAGCTCAAACAGGAACCTTGAAGTTATCAAAATGATTTGCAAGATATTAGCTGCATCTTGTTCAGTATAACAAAACTGAAACAATGGCAAACCATATTTAAAGGAATATAACAAAATTGAATGCCCCCCAAATAAAATTTACAATATCCTTCATTCTATTCAAAATCACCATATTAAATAAGCAGGAAAATATAACCCATAACCAAAAGAAATCTCTATCATTTAAGTAGATCCATAAATGATGGAGATGATGGAATTTGTAGATGTGGACCTTAAAGCAGTATTAAGCATCTTGTAATATCTATTTAAAAATGTAAAGAGCCGAAGCTGGTTTGGCTCAGTGGATAGAGTGTCGGCCTGCGGACTGAAGGGTCCCTGGTTCGATTCTGGTCAAGGGCATGTATCTTGGTTGCAGGCACATCCCCATTGGGGGGCGTGCAGGAGACAGCTGATCAATGTCTCTCTCTCATTGATGTTTCTGGCTCTCTATCCCTTCTCGCTTCCTCTCTGTAAAAAATCAATAAGATATATTAAATATATATATATAAAGAAAATCCTAAAAAATATAATGAAGAGAAATGGAAGATATACAAAAGTCCATCTAAATAAATGAGTAAATGTTTTAAATTCACACAGTATGAAAAGAACAGTAAATTAGCCACTGTAGAAAAAATGGCCCATGAACTTGAAAGCATAGCAATAAAAACTCTTACAAGTAAGCAGGGGAGGGGAGGGGGGAGAAAGAGCCTCAGTGAGCTGTGTGACAATATCAAGTTGTGTAAGTTACTTGTAATTGATGTCTCAGAAAAGAAGTGACAGGGAAAAAAATGTGAAGAAATAATTATGGTTGAATATTTTCCAAATTTGATAAAAGCTATAAAAGCAGAGAGCAAGTTCAATGGATCCCAAGAAACAGGAATATAAAGAAACCATACCAAGGCCACAATAAAAATCACTGCAAATCAGTGATAAAATGAAAAATTTTCAAAGCAGCAAAAGGTGAAAAGAAAACACACACTGCATGTAATGGGACAAAGATAAAAACAACCCATAACTTCATAACAGAAAACTTGTAAGCCAAAAGATAGTGGATAACAATTTTAAAGTGCTCTAAAGAAATAGTTAACCTAGATTTTATACTCAGTGAAAATCTCTCTCTAAAATGAAGGTACAATAAAGATTTTTTTCAGACCAATAAAATCAACCACATAGATGAAGTGAATAAATTTCTTGGAAGACAATATCTTCCAAGACTCACTTAAAACATAATGGATAACCTGAATAATCCTATGCCTCATAAAGAAATTGAATTGATAGCTTAAACATCTACACATAAAAACAACTCCAAGCCCAGGTGGCTTCGTGGAGAACTTTTGCAGAGATTCAATGGAAATATAATACCAACATACACAAAGTCTTTCAGAAAGAAGGTGTTTGCGAATATAATTAAGATGAGGTTATACTGGATTAATGTGGGTCCTAAGTTCAATGCCTGGTATCCTTATAAGAAAGGGAGAGGACATGGATATACACAGGGAAGAGGCCATATCTCAATAGAGACAGAGATCTGAGTGATGCAGTTATAATTCAAGGAACACTAAAATTCACTGGAAGCCAGCAGAAATTAAGAAGAGACAGGGCGGGATTCTTCCCAAATTCTTAAAGAGGGAGCATGGCCCTAACACCTGATTCCAGACTTTAGCCCCCAGAACTGTGAAAATAAACTTATTTTATACCATCAAGTTTGTGGTCATTTATTATGGAGCCCCATTTGTACAGGAAACCAATACACCTTGCTATTCCAAATGATGTTGTTGTTTTTTATTGTTATAATACTACTCTTATACATATTCATTTGCTTTTCTAACTACTCTTCTGTTGTCAAACACAAATTGGAACAATTTCAGTTTACCGTTGCATTGATCAACACTCAGAATAGCACCATGTTCAAAACCCATTGCTCTACTCATCTGTTTCATTTGATTTGTTATCCTTATTTTTCTCTAAAGTAATGTAGGCATCCCAAAATTCATTTTGGAAGTTACATAATTTCTTCTTTTTTTTTTTATTCTAGGTATGCTGTTGCCAAGGCTCAGTATATTAGACAAACTAAAACTTCTGAACAAGCCCAGAAACAAAGCAGCAGAATTTTCTCCTCCCAAAGTCCAGGTAAATTGAGTTCAGCCTGTTTGTTTTGCTTTGTTTTTAGAACTAAAATATTATTTATAATAATAAATTTTAATTTTTTGTTACTTTAAAAAATTACTCCATGTATGTAATAAGTTTTAATATGGGAGGCTTAATCTTGTGTTTTTCTTTTAAAGTTGCTTTAACTCTTTCTGACTAACAAAATGTTTTTTAAAAGTAAATTACTTACATAGCACTTGAAAAAATTTTAATTATTTTTACTTTCAAGCCCACTACACTATAATATGCAATTTGAAAATCTAAGGCTACATTTCAAAATGTATAAAAGTATTTAAAACAAGTGAAACAGAAACTTTTCCCTAGTACTCATTATAGACTCAAAAATACATGCAATATGGCTGAAAAGAGAGGAATAATGTTAGTTGAGTTGTTTTTGGTGTTCTTTTAGAAATAACGTTTTTGAAAGAAGCATTTGGGAAGTTGAAGGCAGATTTTAAGGAGGAAGAGACAGCTAGTAATTTATAATAAAAATCAGCTAGTGCAGAAGGAAAAGCAAGACATCTAGGGGCAGAGAAGTTGGGTTTAGATAACAGCTCTATAGTCATGGCAAAGTCACTTAACTTCTGAGTTTTAGTGTTTTCATTCTCAGCACTGGATACATAAAAAATGTTTAAGTATTTGTTTCTGATATGCTGCCCTATCTCACAGGATTCTTGTGACTAAATTACTCCATGTATGTAAAAATTTTTGTGAACTGGGAAGTACTATAAGTATTAAGTATTGTTTTCCTGCCCCCTGTTCTTTAAACACATCTATACTAATAAAAGGTAATATGCTAATTAGACCAAACATCTTCCTGACATCTTCTGGATGTCTTTCCAGACAAAGCCATGGTGGCAGAGGCAGTTAGGGATGATCAGGCCAGCAGAGGGTAGCAGTTAGGGGGCAATCAGGCCTGCAGGGGAAGGCAGTTAGGGTGTGATCAGGTTGGCAGGAGAAGGCAGTTAGGGGCGATCAGGCCAGCAGGGGAGCAGTCAGGGGTATCAGGCCAACAGGCAGAGGTGGTTAGAGGCAATTAGGAAGGCAGGCAGGAGAGCAGTTAGGAGTGAGCAGTCCTGCATTGCGAGAGGGATATCCGAGGGGTCCTGGTTTGGAGAGGGTGCAGGGTGCAGGTCGGACTAAGGGTCACCTGTTCCACCCCCCCACCCCCGCCCGTGCATGAAGTTTGTGCACTAGGCCTCTAGTTAGCATATAAATGCTAAGCACAGCACTAACCTTCATTCAATGATTCTGCACTCATATCTCTCACTTTCTTTTCCCAGCTCAAATCCTACTTCCCTCCCTCCTCCTTGCTTTGGTGTATCACTCAGATTTCCTTCTCTAAATCACTAGCCTCAGTTTTCTCTGTCCAACTCTGCCTTCTTCCAGGCTCCCTCCAAGGAATGGTAATAAATGTTGCCTTTTCCAAGCTTACCCTATGCTTCCTCCTTTCTGCAATCACTATTGTCCAACATGTCCACCATCTTCACCAATAGAAAGAGATCTCGGGGGAAGTTGATGAATATAATTTCTGCCCATGCTTTCTCAGACTACTTTCTACAGCTCAACTCTGCTTTTGTTTGAACAACCCTTTGTTTCCCATTTCATTCAGGATAAAATTTAGATTCTTTGACATGGCAAAGTGTTTACTGTTCTAATATCTGCCTTTTCAGTGATATCTCAAACCACTCCCTCATTCACTGCCTAAACACCACACAGAACTAGGGTCATCTTGTTTATTTCCTTCCTCAATTAAAAAAAAATAATATATATACTGTGTTTTCTTGTACTCCCACTCCAAACAAACTTTTCTCCTTACTTTTCTTTTCTAGTACCTACTAATCCTTTGAGATTTGGCTCATGTATGCCCTTCTCTAGGAAACTTCCCTTGTGGTCTCTCTCTCTCAGCATTTTTATCATGCCACTCCATGCTCTATTACTTTTCTATTGCTATGTAACGAATTACTCCATGCTTAATGGTTTAAAACAGCACATTTATTATTTCACAGTTTCTGGGTGCCTAGAATCCAGGCACAGTATAACTTGATACTCTGCTTGGGATTTCATAAGGCTGCAACCAAGGAATCAGAGGGGCTGCATTCTTATCTGCAGGCCTGAATAGGGAAGGATTCGCTTCCAAGCTCTTTAAGGTTGTTGACAGAATTCACTTCCTTCTGTCCTTAGAATAGAGCCCCAAACTTCTTACTAGCTATATGCTGGAGCCCTCCCTCAGCTCCTAGAGGCTGCCTGTAGTTCATTGCCATGTGGGCTTTCCCAACATAGCCTTTTCCTTCAGCCAGCCATCAGGGAGTCTTTAGAGCTAGTCCGATAGCAAGATGGAATATTATATATTGTAACATAATCATGGGAGTGAGATTCCTCACCTTTGGCATATTTTATTGATTAGAAGAAAATCACAGGTCCCACCCATACTTAAAAGGGAGAGGATTACAAAAAGGTATGAACACTAGAATTTGGGGATCATGACAGACCACCTTAGAGTTTGCCCTCCACACATGCTATGTAATACTAGTTCCTTTGCTACCAGTTTAGACTCTTCAATAGAAAGTGACTCCTGGTCACTAATCTGCCACAGCACAGTGCTTGGCTTATAATAGGTATTCAATGTTTGAATGAATAAATGAATGAAGTAGAGTTGGCATGCTTTTAGCAGCTTTCATTTTGAAAAAGGAGAAGTAAGTCCATGATGAGTGAGAAATATTAAGAAAGGTGAGCTGGAAGAGAGAATATTTTAAGGAATATCCATAAATAGCTCTTCAGTGCTGAGCCTTGATTTCTTTGAAAATGGAGTAGATGATTCTTTGTGTTTACTCTTACGCTAAGAGAAGAGACTATACCTAAAATGTCATGGTAAATTAGATTATTGTTCAGAAATATTCACTCTTATTTCACTTCTGTGGGAAAAATATGCTTCCTTGACTTTGAGCTTTGTCATGTGACTTGTTTTGATCAATGGATTAGTAGGTGTGACATGATCAGAGTCTAGGAAGGGTTTGTGCAATTTGGCTGTTTCTTTTTCATGCCTGCCATCCTCCCAAGAACGTGCCTGGACTAGTCCTCTGATCACAGAAAAAGATGAGAGGCACAGAGCTCAACTTTCCCAGCCATGCCTTCCGGCCATGTCCAGCCTCAGGAAGCCAGTCAAATTGCAAACGTGTGACCTAAACAAATGCTTATTGTTCTATGTCACTGAGATTTTGTGGTTGTATATTAGGTAGCAACAGTGAACTTACACGGGACATTAAAGGGAAATATGACTCAAAAAATGAATGAACTTTGTGCCCTTCTTTAAGCAGAAAGGTTTCAGCATGTCATAGTTTGCCAATGAGAAAATTCACCTGAGATTTAGGAGGTGAGAGAGAAGAGATCATTATCCCTTTTTAAAATTTATTTTTCAATTAAAGCTGACATTCAATATTATATTAGTTTCAGGTATACAGCATAGTGGATAGACATTTATATAATATATGAGTGATCCTCCTGATAAGTCTAGACCCACCCGGCACTATACACAAGTTATTAAAATATTATTGTCTATATTCCCTATGCTGTACTTCATATGTCTATTGCTATTTTATAACTATCAGTTTGTGTTTCTTAATTCTTTTACCTTTTTTACTTAGCCCTCCAATCCACCTTCCATTTGGAAACCCTCAGTTTGTTCTCTGAATTTATGAGTCTGTTTCTGTTTTGTTTGTTCATTTATTTTACTCTTTAGATTTAACATATAAGAGAAATCATATGGCATTTGTCTTTTCTGTCTGACTTATTTCACTTAGCATAATATTCTCTAGGTCATTCATGCTGTCACATAAGATATCATTTTTATGGCCTAGTAATATTTCATTGTGTATATATGTACCACAGCTTCTTTATCCAATCATCTGTTGACAGGCACTTAGGTCGCTTCCATAGCTTGACTATTGCAAATAACACTACAGTGAACATAGGGGTACATATATTTTTTCAAATTATATTTGGGGTTTCTTCAGATATATACCAGAAGTGGAATTTCTAAGGCATAAGGCAGTTCTATTTTTATTTTTTGAGGTAACTTCATACTGCTTTCCACAGTAGCTATACCAATCTGCATTCCTGCCAACAGTGCACGAGGGCTCCCTTTTCTCCACGTTCTTGACAACACTTGTTTGTTGACTTATTGATAATAGCAAATCTGACAGATGTGAGTTGATAGCTCATTGTGGTCTTATTTTGCATTTCTCAGAGGGTTAGTAATGTCGAGCATCTTTTCATATGTCTATTGGCCATATGTCTTCTTTGGAGAAGTACCTATTTGGTCCTTTGCTCATTTTTTAATTGGAACGTTGTTGTTGTTTTCTGGTGTTGAGTTATCTAAGTTCTTTATAAATTTTGGATATTAACCTTTATCAGATATACTATTAGTGAATATGTTCTCCCATTTAGTGGGTTGTTTTTTTGTTTTGTTGATGGTTTCCTTTACAAACTTTTTTAGTTTGATGTAATCATATTTGTTTATTTTTTTTCTTTTGGTTCCCTTGTGTGAGAAGATATATGAGAAAAAAATATTAGTAAGATCAATATCAGAAAGTTTACTACCTATGTTTTCTTCTAGGAGTTTTATGGTTTGGGGTCTTATAGATAAGTCTTTAATTTGTTTTGAGTTTATTCTTGTATATGATGTAAGAACTTGGTCTTTTTTTTTCTTTCTTTTTCTTTTCTTTGCATGTATCTGTCCAATTTTCCCAACACTATTTAGAATAGATTACCTTTACCCCATTTTTTATTCTTCCTTCCTTTGTCATATATTAATTGATCATATATATGTGGGCTTATTTCTGTTCTGTTCCATTGATCTGTGTGTTTTTATGCCATGCTGTTTTGATCACTGTGACCTAGTAGTACAGTTTGATATCAAGTAGTGTAATTCCTCCCACTTTGTTTTTCTTTTTCAAGATTGCTGTGGCTATTCAGAGAGACCATTATTGTTGAGAACTTGTGTATACCATACACGGCAGCCTCCTTCCATGCAACTCTTCACAAACTCTCACTTTACAGATATGATGGCTTCATAAACATACCCATTATGAATTTTTGTCCCAGTTTGGGTGGCAGCATCTGTGCAGCTACTTGGTGTCCCCACTCATGTCAGTGCATCAGGTTAAAGTAGGTAGAGACTGGTTTTCCAGTTCCCCAGCTGTAGCCTCCAATACCTTCATTCCCCTAGGACTTCCACACCAGTATAAGCCCAGTTTCCTCTATTATCGCCTCATTCCTTTATTATTTATAGAGGCTCTGTTTTCCTAACTAAATGCAAACTGAATGGAAGTAAACCATTCAGAAGTGAATGGAAATAAACCATTTGATAACAATCAGAGCCCACCCATCAGAAAATATGTTAATATCTTCAGTTACTAATTTTTTAAGATTAAAAAAAAATAGAAGAAGCAGAGTTCTGGGATCCATCCCAAGAAAGACAAGCTATAAGGCAAATATAACTTGTGCTTTCATAACTTATTTTAACACAGCAGCATGGATATTGATTCCCACCAATAAATCCAAGTTTTCTCAGAGGGATTTATAATATATAATACTTACGTGTTTTTTTTCTGGAGAAAAGAAGTTCAAAATAGTATTTATTTTTTCTATCTCCTAAGGAATCATTTCTATGCTTATTTTCATTAAGCTCCACTAATCTAACCATGATTTCTTTTTATGTTTCCTGGGAGTTGTTGGTGGTTTAAAACAAACAAAAAAACAGGATAGGAACTAGAGAGCAAATGGTTTAAATGATTGACATTCAACATTCATTCCATTCCAATAATTAGTGCCAGCTAATCCCATTTTCCTTGCCAACAACTAGTTTAGGAGTGGGATATGACAATCTGCCTGAAAGGAAATACTTTGGGGGCCTCTCAGGATTGGTTTTTCTACTCTTAAAAATGAGACCCTGGAGTGAAGGGCCCCCCCATCCTGTCTTTTTTCTTCTCTGGATGTTGCCATGTCTGATGTAAGTGCTGCTAGAATGGCCACATCTTTCTTGCTGTCAGTCTGAGGATGACACCAAAGATGGCCAAGTGGAGCAGTAAAGAGAACTTGTCCTTAATGCCATTGTTGAGGCACCATGTCATTCAGTCCTGCCTGCTCTGACTTTTCTCTCCTGTGAGGTGAGACATTACCCTGTTGCTTAAATTGTTTTGAGTTGGGCTCTGTATTTCCTACAACCAAAAATGTGTGAATTTAGGAAGGCCTGAACACAGTTTGAAAAAGCTGGCGTTAGTTTATAGAAAATAAAGTAGAAGGTTTTCTCAAGGGAAAAACATAGTTTAGTTTTAAAATAATGAACGCTAGAGACTAACTCTAAGGCACAAAGATAAAAACATGATCATTGGAGACCTGATAGGATAATGGCAGCTGTCTAAACTCCAATTTCTCCTCAATCCTTTCTGTACCAAAGAGACTAAGAGAACAATTCATTCATAACCTTAATCTGTAGCACAATTTGAAGCAATGAATATTACAAATTAATTTTATATGGAAATGGAGGAATAAACATTGGAGACCCACAGAATTTATCCTGAAACACATACTAGGCAATGAATTAGGTGGCAATTAGATAGAAGGGATGAAGTGCAATGCGGTTGTAGAGGGAGCAGAGCATTAAGAAGCACCAACAAAGTTCATCCCTAGAAAGCAAGTTCCCCATGCTGAGTGGAAATATGGAGAAATATAGATACTACAGGTACGTCTATATTATTCTTTAAAAGATGTAATCAGTTTATTACCCTGTACACAAGACCCTTCCAAGAGATAAAACTCCTTTGCATGACATATGAGGTTTTCCTAATCTGGTCTCAGCTCAGCCATGTAGCTCCGCTGACTCCTCCATGCACTTTAACACAACAATTTTGGACTCCATGGACCTGGGACTAATTCTTATTAGCTAGAAGTCATTGGACAAGTTACTGCAGGGCACTCAGTCTAGATTTACTCTTTATACAATAAGGATAATAGTACCTGCCTGTCACAAGAGTTGTGTCTAAGTTAAATAACATTATACATTTAGAATGCTTAGCGCAGCACCTGGCCCAATGCAAACATGGAAGTACCAACTCTGATTACCTCTAAACCTGTCAGGTCCTTACGTGCCTTTGTGCCTTTGCATGTGCTGTGTACTCTCTCCTGTCCTCTTCTTTGCCCTCTGCTTTCTAAGTCCACTTCTATGCTCATTAGACACAGTGATCCCATCCTTGTGCTGCTAGAGCACTCCTGCACACCTTTTTCCTTACACATCTACTGGCACGTAGCAGGGACTCAGTAAATATCTATTAAATGAAAAAGCCAACCAAGACTACAAAGATTGACCAAAATAGAATGATTTCTAACAAAAAAAAAGTTACTTGCAAGGCTTAAAATTTAGAAAGTTTTAAAAGGTTGCTTGTGTTCACTCACATGACCTTAAGAATTATGCTACAAATGCAGGAATGCTCCTCTTTTTATTGTATTTCCTACCATGTCTATTACATTTCTGTTTTCCATATTTCTTACTGCAGTTTTGTTGTGTTATTCTCTAGATGCACTCGATGAAACAGAGATTGTCTTAAAGACGTATGAAGCAGAGGAGGAGGAGGGGGAAGATTATGATGAACACATACATGAGCCATGGGAGGAGGAGGTGGAGGAACTGGTCAACTGGGCCAATACTCTTGATTCAAATGTTTTAGATACTTAACATTTAAGCCAAATGCTCCATGATTTAAAAAAGAAACAGCCTCAACCACAGCTCAGCTTCATGCAGCAACTTTAGAAGACTCTCAGAACTTGGATTCCATTTTTTTTTCTTCCTCAATTGGTCTAATCCTCTCACTGTAAGTACAAATTATAAATATGAGTGAAAATCACTGACTCTGATCCTTTGAATTTTTTTGAGCTCCACTTCGTTGTTTGAACCCAAGTTAGCCAAGTTAGGGGTGTTCATTGTGGCATTCCAATCAATGGTATTATAGCCACAGTTAGTAAGTGACTGGATAGAAGTTTCTGCCGTCAGGACATGGGCCAGGAGAGGCTGGGATAGAAGGGGATCTCCCAGGAGCTTCAGCATCTCTACATTAACCCAGACAGAGGGATCTTTATATTTATCTACATCCATTTTGTTTAATGTTTCTTTCCTCTCCATATTCAAGGGATGCAAGGTTACCTGTCCACCTTCCTCTTCTGTTTTCTTCCAAAATGCATGCTCTGTTTTCTCTTTGACCAGCCCTCTACTCATATTCTCATGTCTATATTCTCTCCCCCACTTTTTGCTGTGTTACCTCAACCTGCAAATGTGCTTGGGTCACTCCTATTCTAAAATATGGCTCTACCTATGATCCTGCATTTCTACTTCCCTCACTACTGTATCATTCATATTGTCTCAGTCAGATTTATTTATCATAGTCTATCATTTACTCTCTTTATTTCTTTAGTTCACTTTACATTTTCACCCATTGCAAATAAAATCTATGTTCCACTTATGCTGTTCAATTAAAATTCACTAGAATCACTTCTTCTATATTGCCCAAATTCAACAGATGGCTTATCTTATGGGACTTCTGGGCTATTTGTAATATTATTGATCATTTCTCTTTTTAAAAATGTTAATTGCCTTGCCTTCATAGAGACTTATTTTGAGACTTACCTACCTTCACAATGTCTCCCCATGAACACCATAAATATCAATAGATATGAGCATGTTTGGATGGATGGATAGATAGATAGATAGATAGATAGATAGATAGATAGATAGATATGACCTTGGACCTAGTTATTAAATAGGTATGTCCCCTGATTCTAGGGAAGCTGATTTTAGTTTCTATGAAGAAAGAAAGGAGTTCTGTTACATGTACCCTGGTGTCTGTATATTTCCCTGGCTAGCTATATATTTTCAAGTCTGCCTGTGCTAGTTCAGACAATATGGCCCCAAATGATTGGAGTGCCTAACACTTTTGTTATCCTCCCCATCCAAAGCTCAAAATGTTGGCAGCTAACCCAGATTTCCCCTTCCTTTTGGCAATGTCAAAGCACAGCCAAGGACCGAACTTGATGACAAAATTCTTTTTATGCCCAATGGAAAGTGCCACTGTGAATACCTCAGTGGAACTATACACCGTAATTAAAAGATTTTATTGATGGTCACACCTACAGAAGCCAGG
>PVJN01015923.1:0-43441 GCA_004026805.1 Lasiurus borealis
AATGCATGAATTTCATGTACCAGGCCTCTAGTAACTAACAATAAAATAGAACAATTATACTAATATACTGTAATAAAAGTTATGTGAATGGCTTTGGGGCCATTATTAGGTAAAATAAGTGCCATACCAAGCCAGTCCATCTGATAACCAAGGCAGCTACAAAGTGACTAACAGTCGTGGATATGCCGGACAAAGAGATGATTCAGGTCCCAGACAGGACGGAGCCTGACAGCGTGAGATTTTATCATGCTACTAAAAACGGCACACTATTTAAAACTTATGAATTGTTTATTTTTGGAATTTTCTACTTCATATATTTGGACTATGGGTAATTAAACCTCGGGAAGCAAGGAGTGATTACTGTATCTCAGTTGATTCTCGTGAGGAACTGTTAAGAACCAAAAGAAAACTCTTCGTAAAGAGCACAACATGATTCAAATATATGGCTGTTTTTATCTTGTCATCCTTTAGACCAGTGCTGCCTAGTAGGAATATAACGTGATCTACATAGATAATTTCACAATTTCTAGTATAGGCATATAAAAAGTTAACCCCCCCAAAAAAGCTTTAAAGGCATTTGCAATTTATTGGGCACTGCCAGCATTCTCTCCTCAGAGCTTGTGGGAGCACTTCAGCTCACCAGTATGAAGGCAGGGAACTATTTTAGCCACTGGCAACCAAAATAAAGTGTCTGACTAGACATCCCTCATTTCCTTTGACAAAGCCCCAAAATCTGGACACCCCCCTCCTACACCACCAGCAAATAACCCCCTTCTTCTTCCCCTATTTCAGGACTCTCAGATATTAGCTTGCATTTGTTGAACCCTGTACTAAACACTTTACATCCTTTAAGTCTCACAATAATCCTGTCAGCTGGTTATTGTGTATATTTTACAGATAAAGAAACTGATGCTTAGGTTACGAAAGTAGTTTGCCAAATTTTAAATCTAGGTCTGTCATATTTCAAAATTCTCCAGGGGCTTAATTCCTAGTCATCTGGCAGAATTTCCAATTCTGCGTGCACAAGAGGGTAGGAAATTGCAAGAAATGTTGATCAAGGGCTTAAAGGGGGAGGGTGGGGAGTGTTACCCAAGAATAGGAGGAGAGGGACAAATTCAGACTTCTGGTCCTGTCTCAGATAGCCACATGTCAGTCACCTGGGCCTCCCTTCCCAGGATCCCCTCATACCACCCTTGCTTTCCAGAATCTCCCAGCCACATGGGCCTCTGTTAACTAGCTGCTTTCCACTGCCTCATGGATCCTGGTGATTATTTGCCTTTGCGCATCCTCCTCACTCAAGTTCAGGCTGCATGAGAGCTGGAGGATTATCTGTCTTGTTCACTATTGCATTCTCAGGGCCCCAAATCTGGAGCGTGCCTGACATGTAGTCCATTGAATAAACGAATGAGGAAGGAGTAAGCTAGATGGAATTATTCTGAAGTGAGTAGGCGATCAAGAAGTGGCGCCCAGCCAGTGTGGCTCAGAGGTTGAGCATCAGCCTATGAACCAGGAGGTCACAGTTTGTTTCCTGGTCAGGGCACATGCCCTGGTTGCAGGCGCTCCATCCCCAGTAGGGGGTGTGCAGGGGACAGCCAATCAATGATTCTCTCTCATCACTGATTTTTTTTTCCTATCTCCCGCTCCCTTCCTCTCTGAAATTAATAAAAACGTATTTTTAAAAAGTGGCTATTGGGTCACATGGGGTTCTTACTAGTTGGGGTGGGCTCTTTGTGATCTGAAATGTAGTCTCGGGTTTCCCATTGGTGGCAGAGAATGACTTTGGAGCCCCCAGTTCTCAGGGCCTCTGAATTGGGGTCATGCCTCTTGTTTCTGGAGTCTCTATGTCACGGCACCCTCCTGCCCCTTTCACCACCACCATTAAGCAGTGGCCGCAGGCTTAGCGCATAGTATTGCAGCAGTACTCATGTCAGGACACAAGGTAGTAGAGTGACCACTTCTTCTCACCAGTTATCACCCCCACCCTCACCCTGGCTTGTTGGGAGGGAGGTGGCCCATGGCGGGGGTGATTAGAGGGCCCCCTGTCTCAGAACTGCAGTGAAGGTCAGCACTCTCTACCCTGAGAGGAGGGTTCTGTTTCCCTGGTTCACAAGAAGAGGGAGGAGACTAGTTGGAGATCAACAGATGACCAAGAGGTTAGATCACTGGAAGTCAGCTTAACCTTAGAGTAAAGCCACCATTCGCTCAGTTAGTAACCAGCCATGAGCTATACATTTACAATATGTGCACTTTCCTATATGTATGCTGTATTTTTATTGTTTATTTTTTTAAACCCACATGCCCGGACCCACTCTCACAGGATCTCTCTCATTATGTCTAGGACATTTCCTAGGCACTTACATACTTTTTAAAGCTCTCCAAATGATTCTTATCAGCATGTAGGGTTAAGAACTATTGATAAGCAATGACTGAGAACCCAGGAAGGGATGGGGGGAGGGTATAGATAAGAGGGAAGGATGGTGAGGCAGGATTTCAAGCCCATTTAGAATTAAGAAGTTCCAGGAAGCCCAACGGATTGATAGGTTGATATACATAAAACCTCTGGATGTCCCAAAGAAAACCATTATAAAATATAAGAAGCAGGGAATTGGTGGGAAATATAGCAAAAGCTTTGTAGCCTTATTATGTATACAGGACTTTTACAGATCAATAAGGTGAGCACCCAATAGAAAAACAGGGCACGGGCAAGAACAGACAGTTCACAAAGAAGAAATACAATGGGCCGATACACTTAGGAAAAGTGGTCAGCCTCACTAAGAATCAAATAAATGCAAATTAAAACAACAGAGACTTTATCGTTTGCCTAGCCCTAGCTAATTGGTGAAGATTAAATACATGATAATACCTCATGTTGGTGAGGGTGTGGAAAAAAACAGGCACTGTCATTCACTGGTGGGAGTACAGATTGATGCAACCTTTCCAGAAGGTAATTTGGCAGCCGTCACGCTGAGGAAGATTGCAAACCTTTGTGACGCAGCAATTCCACTTTTAGGAAGATTGCCTTAGGAAATGATTGTGGATAATAATAACAATAATAGCTAACCTTTATTAAATGTTCGGTACGTGCCAAGCTCCACACGCATTATCTCATATAATCCTCACCGCCGTCATCCCACAAGGTGAGCTGTTATCACCTGTACTCCACAGACAAGGAAATGGAGGTGCAAACGGATTAATTAAGTCCATGACCAGAGGACACAAAACTAACCAGTAGCAAAGCCTGGATTTGAACCCGGGCAGTCCGAGCCAAAAACCATTTTATCTGTACAACAATGTACACTGGGTGTGTGCACTGGCTATGTAATGTAAAGGTGCAAGGATGTTCCTCTAGGCTTGTGGGTGATGGGGAGGAAAAGAAGGGGAGAAAACCTGCTAACCACCCCGTGATAGGAATTGGTCACATAGATTGTGATAGAGTCGGACTGGAATATTATGCAGCCATGAAAAATTATGATATGGGATAAAGGTGTGGGGTCAATGAAGGAAAAAGGAGATTTGTGTAATACTTTAAACAATAAAGAATTTAAATTTAAAAAAAAAAACAGAAAAAAGTATGTGAACACTAGGGTTTTTTTGTATATGTATGTTTACTAATGATTCCATTTTGTTTAAAATGTGTGCGTTTTGTATATGCATAAAGACCTGTGAAAGGATATAAAAGGAGTTGACAGAATTGCCTGCCTTTCAGAAAAACCATATGGCTGTGGTGAGAAATTAGAGACTTGTTGTTTCAAGCCATATATCCTCTTTCACCTCTTGAATTTTGAATCGTGTGAATATAGTATCTATTAAAAGGAATGGCCTGACTTTCTCCCTTCCTTCTCCTTCCACCCCTCCCCGCACCCAGCTCCTCCCAGCTCTACCTCTTCGCTGAGTTGGCTCCTCCCTTAGTCTGAGCTGGGGTAGCTCCTCTGGCTTCAGCACGTCCATGCCTCCCTGGGCCATGCTGTGTGTCAGTGCCAGGTGACAGCTGCCCTGAGAGGAGGGGCTGTTTGTCATCGTGGTCTGCCTGTGTCGCCTGGGACAGAAGTTGGATCGTGAACACTGAAGTCAAGGAGACCTGGGTTTGAATCCCAGTTCCATCTCCTTGAGGAAGTGACTTCACCCTCCTGTGCCTCAGTTTCCCCATCTATAAATGGGTTTAATCATTGCAGTGAACTCACAGGGTTATTTGCATAAGATGATGTGTATAAAGCTCCCAGTACCATTCCAGGCACAAGGGAAACTCTCTCCAGGTAATCGCCACACGGCATCATCGCAGGCCCTGTGTGAATGCTTGTGGAGCTGAGCTAGGAAATGCCACCTGGAGGGCCAGCTCCCCAGGCCCAGCCCGAGGACAGTGGCCCCTCCTCCATTGCTCATGCGTGGCCCTGCCCCTCATCGCCATGCTCACCTCCCTGCCTTGTGCCCCCACAGCCACCCGGCCCAAGCTGAAGAAGATGAAGAGTCAGACGGGACAGGTGGGGGAGAAACAATCGCTGAAGTGTGAGGCGGTGGCCGGGAACCCCCTGCCCTCCTACCGCTGGTTCAAGGATGGCAAGGAGCTCAACCGCAGCCGCGACATTCGCATCAAGTACGGCAACGGCAGGTGAGCAGCCGCCATCCCTCCCTCCCTCCGGGCATCTTCCCTCCCGAGAAGGAGGGTCCTGAGCTGGCAGAGCCTAGGGCTGTGTCCCCAGATTCACCTGTGGATCAAGTTCCCCACCCTCTTCCTTGCCACCACTAATTTCTCCTTGCGACCCTGGGCTCCTCTGGTTATGCTGGCCCGGTGTCTTCAGACTATAGATGCTTAATTAATGTCTCTGGGTGGTTGAAGGCAGTGGTCGGCAAACTCGTTAGTCAACAGAGCCAGACATCAACAGTACAATGATTGAAATTTCTTTGGAGAGCCAAATTTTTTAAACGTAAACTTCTTCCAACGCCACGTCTTCAAAATAGACTCGCTCAGGCCGTGGTATTTTGTGGAAGAGCCACACCCCAGGGTCCAAAGAGCCGCATGTGGCTCTCGAGCCGCAGTTTGCCGACCACTGGTTGAAAGCAATTTTTCAGTCAGCTTTGCCTGTGGAGGTCCACTCTCGTCCTAGAACTTCTCAAAGGACCTGGCGCCGTGTCTGAAAGCCCAGCATTTGGCCATCCTTGGGGGAAAGACTGCTTGCAGAATGCATCTGGGAGGTCATGTGTGGTGATGGGCTGGTTCCTCAGCTCAGAGAGCCGAACGGGGGAGAGGGCAGGAAAAGGGGGAAGGGCACATGGCTTTGGCTAGCGCTGGGGGAGTCTGTGTCTCAGACCATTTCCCCCTATGACATGGGATTGTCTTTAATCTGGAGTCAGCGCTCCAGACAAGTGAATCAGACACTCCAGAGCCTCCAGCTGTGGGAGATAGCCTCTCTGCCATCTTGGATTGGTCGAGGGGGGGCTTCAGGCACCAGAGAAGCCAGGAGCCCTCTCTCCTGCCTCTCACGGCCCCCGATAGACTGTTGGATGGCAGAACAAGCAAGAGGGGAAGCCCCCATCTGCAGGCTAAACGCAAGTTCTGCCTCACCTCTGTTCTGTTGGCCCTGAGGGCTGGGCGCACCTCCCTCTCTAGCCGAGAGCACTCTAGTCTTACAACTCCCCTCTCCCTGGCTATCTTTTTCCTCCTCACTGTCCCCCAAACGCCAACAAGGGTGATTTTAGAGGACCCCAAGCTGCCCCACAACAGGAAGTGATGGAAGGCCAGGGCTCAGGCTATTCCTGGGTTGCTGTGTGGCCCTAGCTGTGCACATGCTGCCGTAGGCCTCAGTCTCCAACATGTGAAAGAGGGTGTGGGGGCAAGGGGTCTGGGAGGCACTTCAGTTTTCTGACTGTCCTTTCAAGAGTGGGGAGCAGAGCAAAACTCGCCACCTGGCAAGTGGTCCAGGCAAAATTGGAATTTACGAAGAGTTTGATTTGATCAGTGATTCCCAACCGTTTTTTGGCCATGCCCCACCTAAGCATCTCTATGGCCCTCCCCCCGTGACATATAATTCTTATTATTCAAAAAGTGGACTCCTTTTCACGTGGAGGAAGCCTAAAGAAACCATTAACTTGGTCTAAACAAGCTTCCAAAGAACATGGGGCATCCATGAAAGAGAAAAACAAAAGAACAAAAGGACAGATGAAGAACTAAGGAAGAAATGGTTTTAAAAAATTATATAATATGAAGTGATATGGAAAGTAGCAAATAAAGTTTCAAAACATATAATGAGAACTGAATTGCATAAATATGTCACATTATATATTTACACTAGAGGCCCGGTGCACAAAATTAGTTCAAGGGACTCGTCCCCCACCCGCCATGGCAGCTGCCCCTGCCTCAGCCTGGCGGCCCAGGGCCTCTGCCTCACGCTGCCTGCAAGGCTTCATCTGGAAGGTCTTCTGGAAGGACATCCAGTCTAATTAGCATATTATGCTTTTATTATTATAGATACTGTATAGGAGGCCCCTAGAACCATAACAAATGCCAAAAATCAAAAATTCACTGTTTATAACTCATTCTCAATTTGCCCCCCCCATTAAAAATCAAATTGCCCCCCTGCGGGGTGTGTGCCCCACGTTGGGAACCACTGATTTAAATCAAAGGTTTGTGGCTGAGAGAATGCTGCACCCTAAGGAAATTGGCGAGAGGGGTCTTATGTGTCCCCATTCTACATATTTAGCAAGAAACTCAGGTTGCCCTCCAAGCTCACCTTCTGAGTCCACCCCACCCCTTCCCATGGCCCAAGACTGGCTCCAAGCTGGAGAAAGGAATGGACATGCTTCTGGGATTGTTGGGGCTCCTGTCCTCTCTTTCTGGGAGGTCAGAGTGAACCCTCTCTCTGGACCTCTGCCTCTCAGTGAAGGAGGGGAAAGGCCATCTCCAAAAAGAAAACAGAAGCAGGAGAGAGGGTTGTCTTTTGGATCCCCTTTACTCTGAAACACACCCACAGCTTGGCCATCCTCATCCCCCCATTGCTGATCCCATGTCACATTCACAAGCACCACGATCCTTTCTCAGGCGACTTCAGCCTTTCTCTCTTTCCTCACAAGCCCTCTCACATCGCTTCCCTCCCCATGGCTGTGCCTCTTCCTCCTCCAGCTGTTGCCCCATCTTGCTTCTTCCCTCCACCACCACTGACTCCTCTCTCCTGTCCTCCACGCCTCTCAGCTCCACTAGACTCTGCCCTGTAAATACACCCCAACCCCCATGGCTGTAGCTCTTGACAGACCCGGCGACTTCCGAGCTTCCTGGCCCTGCGCCCCCAGGCCTGTCAGCAGCTGTTGACTTGGGTGCCACATGCTCCCTTGCCCCTGTGGTCCTCCTGCACCTCTCTTAGTCGCCATCAGTGCTGACCTTCCCTTTTGAGCTTCACTCTCCTCCCTTCTTCTCCACCTGTGGGTGTTTTCACCGGCTCATACCTGATGACCCCAGGCCTCCACCTCCAGTTTGATGGCTTCTTTTAAAACCTGAGTTCCAGACCCATGCTGCCAGCTAAACACTAAATACCACCCCTGAGATACTCCACAGGCATCTCTAATCCAGAGTGCCTCAGCCTGCCCTCTCCCTCCTGCCCCATCTGGCCCTGCCTCACCGTCCCGTGCTCCCCCCTCAGCTGTGGCGGAAGCAGATGTCTGTTGCTCAGCACTGCCCCCATGCCGCCCCCTCCAGTTGGGTACCACTTCTCCAGAAGGAAGGACCCTTCTCCCTGTCTTGCAAGCTTCGTATTTGGTCTCCGAGCTTTTAGCCTCTTCTCCTCAACTGTCCCACTCTTGGCTGTCCCTGCCCGTTCTGATTCTAGGCCCTTTGTGGATTCATTTCTGTATCTAACATGGCACCAGCTGTGTGCCAGGCACTCTGCCAGAGGCTGGAGAAACACCAGGGAATGGAACTGGCATGGTCCCGACCTTCACAGGGTTTCTAGTCTAGCCTCTAATGTAGCATGCAGGTAAAGGCCTCCACCCTTTCTTCAGAAAGAGCATATCTCATCCACCCGGTTTTGCTTACTATTCTAGACATCTAGAGTCACCAACTCCCGTGACTCTGACGGGGGATGATGATCTTTCTAACATGGGCACGTATCCGATCTTCCATTCATTTACATGACAGTTCTTGAGTGCCTGCTGTATGCCAGGTACTACTCAGGCCTTGGGGCCCTTCCGACTCTTTTCTTCCTGGTCTCTAAGTCACTGCCCCGCTGTTCCCCAATACATCAGTGCTCCCAGTCTCGGCTCTTTCCTTTCATGACCCTGGACTTGGACTCAGGCTGTTCCCTGTGCTGGCAGCAGACCCCCATACAAACACACACACACACACACACACACACACACACACACACACACACACTCTCTCTCCCTGGACCAGTTCTCAAGGCCCAGCTTAAATGTCATAGCCTCTGGGACACCTTCTTGAGCCCTCCAGGCAGTTCTCGTCCCCTCAAATGCCTCAAACACTGTTCCATTGCATCGTTGGGGGGCTCTTTCTCTCTCTCTTTCTAGCATGAGAGGGCTCCCCATACCCATATCCCCTGCATGGCCTGGCAGAGGGTGACAATAGGCCTGGGCAGGTGGCCATTTGGGTTGACCTGGACTTTGAACACTTCAACATCCTGGTCACTCCTTCATTTTATCTAACGACTAGGTCAGCCAGTCAAGAAACAGGGCTTGGTCAGGCCTTCTCCTGGGTATCAGGGACCCCTGAGAGCCTGAAGTGTGCCCCTGTCCCCTTCCTGTCAGGAACCCATCCTAGCTGCTGCCTTTCTGAACTATGCTTACTCCACCCAGCCTGCGCCTGGCTCCCAGCAGTGAGAGGGTGGAGTGAAGGAGTGGGCCATGATCGGGAATTTCTGATTCCGCGTTGTGACTCAGAGAGCTGCCACCTCCACTCCTCCATCCCCTGGCATGGGGGCAGGGGCAGGGTCTCCTGGCTGGCAGCATCCTCTTTCCTTCTGCCCGCACTGCAGCTTGCTCGCTGGCCCCCTGGCACTGCTCTGCCCAGGCCACACTCTGTCCTGACATTGCTCCGGGCCTCACAGAGACCCCCTCCCTGGCAGGTGCTGTCTGCCTCAGGGCCCGCCGCAGGAGGTATCTCACCCAAGCTTTCCTGCGCCAGGAGAACACTGGCCCCCAAGCCCTGGGCACAGGCCCTCCCCTGCAGAGCTGGGCCCTCCCCTGCAGAACCGAGAGTTCCCTTATTTATGAGATGCAGGCTGGGACAGGCCCCTCACGCAAGCAGAGGGAGGTAGGCGCTGAGGAAAATGTGCGAGTAGAGGACGTGGCAGCCCAAATCCCATCCCTGCCAACAAAAGGCTGGCTGAGAAACGAAGGGAGGGGCGTCCATCGCAGGGGCAGGCCTGAAGCAAGGTGGCAAGGGAGCTCCAGGCCTGCCCAGGGGTGGGAGAGAGTCCTGAGTCCTTGTGGGCAGGTGGATAGGGGTGAGGAGAGAACACAGTTTGTGTTATCCCCACCCCCCTCGTACCTCAGGGCCAGGGAGCCCCACAGAGCCCCACCTTCAGCTCTGACCCCAGGACCTTTCATTTGAAAGCCTGGGGGCTCACCTCCCTGGAACTGGCAATATCATCGCATAGCTGGTACAGGTCGGGGTCATTCTCGCCTCTTTCTAGTTTCTCCAAGGGGAGCAGCTCTCCCTGGGCCCCCCATTCCTTCCCCACTTTCCCCAGGTTTTACCTTCATGTCGAAGCTCTTCTTTCCTGTTTGAGCCTTAATCCCTCCAGTCATCTGTGAGCCTGGCTCTGCCTTGTCCTGCTACATATGGTGTGTCCTATAAGGACGGTCCTTTGAGCTCAGCTGTGGGTGACAAGGAGGTGCTGGCTCTGGGTCCGCTCTACCGTGACCCTGTAACCCTCAGGTGATCCCCCCTTTTGCTTGTCTGGTGTCAGGGAAGATCTGGTGGCTGGGGAGCCTGGTCCTGAGGCAGCGGGGCTTGGTGGCATGTAATTAAGCTGAAGCCAGCAAAGAGATGCTGTCTTAGCCAGAGGGGCCTCCAGCCTCTGTTTAATGAAGGGAACAAGTTGGAATTGACAGAAGAGGTTTGTAGGCAGACACCAAGCCAAGAAGACACAGACTGGCTTGAGCTGGCAAAAACTGGGTGGGGTGGAGGAGCAGTGGGAGGGTCAGGCAGCTGTCACTGTACCATCAATAAGGATAGTGCCATAGCAACAGGGCCTACAAATAGGACCACCCCATGAACCTGTGTTTGGGGAATCTTGGAGTGAGGCGGCTGGGAAAAGGCCCACTCCCAGATGCAGAGGTGGAGCCCAGGAGACTGGTGCGCACAGCACGGCCCCGGTAGAGATGTGGGTCCGTTTGCCACCTCCTCCCCTTGGCCTGGCCTCTCTACCCCTGTCCTTCCTCATCGCCTTTTCTACATTCCTGGGCTCCACCACCCCCTCCAACCCACTGCACATATTGTGTGAATTTGGTGTTTTAATTCAGGACTAAAAAGAGGAGGAGAAATGTTCATGCTACTTCTCGTTTCTCTTCGGGGCCAGTCTGGGGTCCCGAGCTTCATCTGGAGCTGCAGCCAGTTCCCCTGGAGAACACTGGGCAGAGCGAGCGGTGGGAGATTGACCGAAACCTACAGAGCCCAGGTTCCCTGGGGCAGGTGCAGAGACTCTGGGAAGGAAGGAGAGGTTGACAGGGTCTCCAGAAAAGGGGAAAACCAGGGCCAGGTGTCCTAGAGTCACACACAGCACTGGAATTCCCTGCCCAGGCCTGGCCTCATATCTCTCAGTATGCAAGGGCTGAGTGCAGAGGGATCTACCCCCATGTAGTCTCCAGGGGAAACCCCATGCCCTCACCCACTCCAGCACTTTGTCCACCTCTGCCCTATGCCCTTGGACAAATCTAGAAGACGCTCTAAGATTCAGTTTTCCCATCTGCGCTGTGCTGTCCACCACCTCCAGATTAGCCGTGAGGGTCAAACAGGCCACAATGACAGGATCTTGTTCCCTAAGCTATCCAAGCTCCTGGGTCTCAGAAAGCACTCCGTAAACTTTTATGGAATGAATGAATGAATGAATGAATGAAGTGAAAGCCCCTTGGAGAGGCCACAGTGTGCCCCTTAGTGGCAGGGCTAATGTGAAGTTAGGGGAGAGCCACAGGTTCGAGCTGGGAGACTGGGCACCAGTTGCCATGGAAATCTGTCAGCCTCCCTCCTTCCTCCCCCAATAGGTATCTGGGAATAGGCTTTGCATTTAGAGTGACAGGCTGCCACTTCCAAGGAAAGGCTAAGGTAGCTAGTGAGCCAACGGCTGACCTGTTCGGGTTGGAGGAAAACCACTGGGGCTGGGGGAGGGGCACTGAAAGAAGAGGAGAGAGGTGGCCATGTGACCTCCTAAGGGACCCCGATTTCCTCACCCAGAAAAATAGCTACAAATAAGGACCAGCCCTGGAAGCGGGGATGTGGAGATTTCGTAGATTTAGAACATGTGTGGAGCCACCAGCCCTGCCCCGTGCTCTCCTAGTGTCCAGGCTTCCTCCCCAGCTCCAGGGACTCAAGCGTTCCACCCGGACCTCAGACTCGGCTTCCCATCCACACTTCGCAGCCACGGTGGTGCTGCAGGGCGCGGTGACCTCTGGGTGACCGCCGGGGAGTCACAGCCAGCCCTGGCTCACGCCTCTCCCCCTTTTATTACCTCCCTAACCAGAAAGAACTCACGACTACAGTTCAACAAGGTGAAGGTGGAGGACGCAGGGGAGTACGTCTGCGAGGCCGAGAACATCCTGGGGAAGGACACGGTCAGAGGCCGGCTCTACGTCAACAGCGGTAGGTAGTCCGCCCACGGAGGGAGGGGTCCTGCAGGGGTTCCAGTTGCCCCCCCCAGCCCCGGGGAGGCCGGCACATGATCCATCTTGCACTTGACTCCCCTCCCTCCTGCTGCTGCCATATCAAGCCCCGAGATCTGGGCCGATTCAGAGAAATGCAGTCGAAGCATAAATGTTTAGCTTTGTTATCGGGGCCTGGAAGAGCCGCCAGCTCTCATTTTAAATACCCTAAAAACTAAATATTTTGAAATCAAGAGGTGGGGGTGGGGGAAGGATATTTTTAGAAGGCAATTATGGCAGGCTGGGCTGCCAAGGACCGGGCTCCAAGGAGAGGCAGGCCCAGGGTGTGTGCGCGCGGGTGAGCTGACTGCCTGGTGCCTGTTGCTTTGCTGGGCACGCGAGTGCAGGCAGCCGCTCACACGGGGCCGTGATGGGAGGCTTGGGTGCCTTTGACCCTGGGGACAGCCTCTGTTCGGGGATGGCAGGCCCCTGCTCTGCAGGTCATTCTCTCCCTTGAAAACTCGTGAGGACAGAAGCTGGAGACACCTTTGCATCCCCTCTCCAGCTTGAGCATGGAGGCTGCCTCCTGCTGGGCTGTCTGTCCTGGCGGCTGTGGGAGGGAGGCGGGGGGCTTGGCTGGGGAAGTCACAGGAACTGCCTGTCCTCAGGCTGCTCCCCTCTACTCTAGCACGCCCCACAAAACTCTTCCTTCTTCCTGATACCCAGGCCCAGCACACCTTTTGGCTCCCTGGTTATTTGGGTGGGCTTCCCAATCCTGTCCCTGTCACGGAGTCTAATCCTGTATCTGTCCTCGCCCACCTGTGTTCCACCATATAGCCTTTGGGGACTCTAAACCCAGCATGGTCTAAAGAGAGCTCAGACATGGCTGCCCTGGGCCTGCCCTCAGGGGAAAGCCTGGCGCAGATGCTGTCTGTCCTATCTTCTGAGGGATCCCCTCCTCTCCCAGCCTCTCAGGCTCCTCCGTCTCCCTTTGCCACTGTATCTAACAGGTCCTGGTCAGGCTTCTTGCTGGACCTTTCTCACACCTGTCCCTTCCGTCCCCACTCAGGAGCAACCTCCGCCCAGGTTTTATCCCTAATCCACCTGAACCAGAGCAGAGGCCTCTCCTGACGCTTCCATCCTGTCATGCACCCACCCTGGGGCCACAGAACAAAAACTTTGTCCCACGGCCCCTCTCTCAAGGGAAGCCCAAAGGATCTTCCCAGTCCTACCTGCAGCCTGTCCCTGGCATCCCATCAGTATTTCTCCTCTGGGGTCATCTCCCCCAGGCAGCCTTCCTCCCTGACCACTCCCAGCCTGAGGCCCACTCCTGGGCCACGTCTTAGTCAACCATGGTCTTGTGTGGCTCTTGAATTCTAGCCTTCAGAGGTTCTTCGACTCTCTTCATAGAGTTGCTGCGCTTTCTCTCTGGGTATGAGCTCCCCAGGGCAACTGTGAACCAGGAGTGGGGAGAGTGGGATGCTGCCTTCTTCCCAGGAGTTTCAGTAATGGCCACAACTGCTGAGAGCTGCTCTGCACCAGGCTCCCCATTGTCTCTTGAGCCTGTACTCAAGGCCATGAAGTATTTTAATATATTTTTTTATTGATTTCAGAGAGGAAGGGAGAGGGAGAAAGAGATAGAAACACCAAGTATGAGAGAGAATCATGGATCAACTGCCTCTTGCCTGCTCCACACTGGAGATTGAGCCCACAACCCAGGCATATGCCCTGACCAGGAATTGATCCACGGCCTTCTGGTTCATAGGCCAATGCTCAACCACTGAGCCACACCGACCAGGCTGAAGTATTTTATAAGTTATAACACTGAAGCTCAGAGAGGTTAAATATTCTTCCCAAAGTCAAACAGCTAGACCGTGCACTCCAGGGGGCTAGGTGGGGCCGTTTACTACTCTTGCCTCTGGGCCTAGCACAAGTGCCTGGCGTACAGCAGGCCCCTGGGAAATATTCTATAAAAGGGCTTGGGACCTGCTCCGAGGCCATTGACTGACTCCCACATGCCCCAGCCTGGGCATGGTTATACTGGGGGTACCTGGGCCCCCTGCTCTTCCCAACCAGTCCCAAGCCTGGGAAAAGGGATCCAGCATCTGCTGCCTCAGGCAGAGTGGCAGACAGTCTCAGATCCACTTTGTATTTTGGATGCCCTATTTCATTATTCAAAACTGTCTTGGTTAGAGCTGACCATAGCCTAACTTAACACTACCTGAAGGAATGTATTGGGTTATAAAACTGAGCTGGCCAGTGGTAGCACTGGCCCCAGACATGACAAGAACTCAGAGCAGGGTCAGGATGCTCTCTCCCACCATGTTAGCCTCATTTTCTCCTACTGGAAAACGGGTTTCTCTGTGTCTTGGGAATGGACAGGGAAGAGGAGGCCCTGGCCTCAGGCAGCTCCAGGTTTATATCATCCCTGCTTGCCACCCAGGGGAAAGGGATAGTTTGTCTCAATGACCATTCATACAATCACACAGGTGGATTCCGATGGCTCCCTGCTCCAGTGATGTACCCTGCTTGGCCCATTCACCGTGCTCAGGGGGTGACTCCTGGGCCACTTCTTGGTCAACCATGGTCTTGTGTAGCTCTTGAATCCTAGCCTTCAAAGGTTCTTCAACTGGGTGAGGTGCCACCTGTGTGATTGTATGATTGCCAGGCCTGTGAGTGTGCAGCGGGGTGTTGAGAGGCAGAGTACTAGGAGTGTGTCCCGCTGGAACTATGGGGGCCGGGGCAGGCACTTCCTTAGAGGTGGGCTGTTAGCAGAGGCGGAGAAGAGGGCTGCCATGTGAAAGCCACAGGAGTGCCCTCTCTCCTGCACAAGGCTGGGACCTAAGGCTCAGGACTGTTGTGAGATCCCTAAGATAAGCGGCAAATCCCCCTACACCCAAACTCCTGACAGCCCTCAGCAGCCCATGTTCTGGTCAGTTAGGGAACCGGACTGGAGCTTTAGCTGGGCCCTGAGGACTTCCCATGTGGCTCCTTGCCTCTTGTCCTGGCAGCCTGGCCAGAGAGCAGCAGGGCAGAGTGTCGGAAAGAATTCAGAGCTTTGGTCTCATCCCAGCTCTAAGGTGCAACCCAGGACGAGTTACTCTACCTCCCTCGTCTTAGGGTTTCCCATCTGAGGCTCAGCTAGATGATCTCTAAGCCCCTTCCCCTTCGCTCATGGAGAAACTTCTGGGATTCTGAGTTTGACATTGAGGCTGATATCCTATGCCCTGAGCTGCCACCACTGCCACTACCACCTACACACACACACACACACACACACACACACACACACACCCTCTTCTGTTGCTCTGTTCAGTCCATGGCAGGAAAGATCCTACTCTTGATGTGGGGAGGTGAATGGGGTCATGTTTTTCCAAGCAGAGATGCCCAGGCTCCCTGTTTTCCTGTGGAACCCAGAAGCAACCACACCCTGGGGAGAAGGGGAGGGCGGGTAACGGGCCTCTGTGCCTGCCCCCCTCTGACTCATCCCAAGGTGGGTAGATCTGGCCTGCCCGGGCCCCAAGGAAGCCAAGGCGACTGGAGTGGGCAGGCAGAAGAGGGCATGGGAGGCCTGGCAAGGAGCATGGCTGCTCTAGGAGCACCATGGTGGCTCTTTGCTACTGTAGCTCGATGGTCCTTTCCCAGATCACAGAGCACCCTTCTTGCAGTCACAGC
Source organism: Lasiurus borealis (assembly GCA_004026805.1). NCBI lineage: Eukaryota > Metazoa > Chordata > Mammalia > Chiroptera > Vespertilionidae > Lasiurus > Lasiurus borealis. Next base: position 15,475 of record PVJN01015923.1, read on the forward strand.
TCTGCCAGCTCATAAGAGGCACGTTTCTGAGCTGGCTGGGATAAGGAGGAGGAGACAAGGAGTTTGTGGTGCTTTTAACAAGAACTATCTGCTCGGTCCAGTCCACTTCTGAAATAGAGACACCAGCTGCCTCGTCCCTAGGTGGAAGGAAACTTGGGAATGTCCCAGGTGACTGTACTAGTCCCAGATGTCAAACCTCCCTATCCTTCACCCAGATGTCAAACTCATCTATCCTTCACAAGACCATGGAAGTCCTGAAGAGACTTCTTGGCCTGTCCATTACCTGGAGACTTAAAAAGGCTAACTGTTTAATCGCATACACATGCATGCATGCACTGTGACTCATGCAGGCACACACACGCATGCACTTTCACACATTCAGCAGGCCTTACTCAGCAAGACCCTGTTTTGAGCTCTGGGAGGCAGTCTGGGCTTCAGACTAAATTCCTTAAATGGCAGGAAGCTAAACCTGGACTCGGAGTGTCTGCCCGTCCTAACACATGGAAGAGGAAGGATAGGCAACTTTGGCAGCTTTATCAATGGGAAACGGTGCATTCTGGGCAAGTGGGAGGGGAACCTTGAGGGGTGAAGAGGTTTCTCCATGAGGGAGGGAGAAACAACTGCCGCAGCTGGCAGCAGAGAGAGCATCCCTAGCATCTGCCCCCTCCTGGCCTATTCTCTCTTCAGGGACCTGGTAAACTTACACCAAGAAACTAACGGCTAATGTGCCAAGCATTTTTCTAAATCAAAAATTTTAGGCCTAGTTGACATGCTACAGAATCCACCCTTTCTAAAACATACAATTCAGTGGGTTTTCGTATATTCACAAAATTGTAAAACCATCACCACTAATTCCAAAACATTTTCGTTGACTCAAAAAAATACCAAATACTCATTAGCAGTCACTCCCCATTTATTCCTCCCCTTAGTACCTGGCAATCACTATTCTGCTTTGTGCCTCTATAGATATACCTATTCTGGGTATTTTATATAAATAGAATCATACAGCATATGACCTTTCATGACTAGTTTCTTCCACGTGATATGTTTTTAAGGTTCATCCATGCTGTAGCATTTATCAGTCCTTTACATTTTATAGCTGAATAATGTTTCATGGTATGGCTATATCACATTTTGTTTATCCCTTCATCAGTGACATGTTGGGTCATTCAAGTTTGTTTTCACACTTGGGCTATATGAAAAATGCTGCTGTATCATTTGTGTACAAGTCTTCATAAGGACAAATATTTTCAATTATTTTGGGTATATACCTATGAGTAGAATTTCTGGTCCACATGATAACCCTCTGCTTAATTTTTTTGAGGAACCACTTGGTTCCAAAGTGGCAGTACCATATACATTCCCACCAGCAACGCACGACAGTTTGAATTTCTCCTCGTCTTCTCCACCACTGTTATTATTTGTCTATTTTATTATAGCTGTCTAAGGGGGGGTGCAGTGGTATCTCACTGTGGTTTTGATTTTCATTTCCCTGATAACCTCCCAGGAATATTTGCATTTAATAGGAAACATGTTTTAATCTACAGAAAAGCCACACCCTCATCAGTCAAGGTTCAGTGGTAAATGAGATAGGCAGGGCCCCTGCCCAAATGGAGATTACATTCTAGTGGAGGGGAGGGGCTAAGCTTTAAACAGCTGGTAATTGCACAACTAGTCCTTTAATTATGTTAGAATAAGCACTACAAGTACAGATATACAAAGCTAAGAGAGAAGTAAGGAGGAGCCTGAGCAGCCTCTCTGAGATAATGATTTTTTTTTTATTGACTGAAAACTACATTTATTATCTTTCAGACATAGCTTAGCTGATTCCTGCAGCTCAGAGCCTGTCACAAAACTTCAATCAGGGCCTCTGGGCTCAACCTGGGTATTTGGGGTGGGGGACAAGGGGTCAGGATCCACGTATAAACTCACTCGTATGGCCATTGGCAAGCCTCAGGTCTTCACACTCTGTTGATCAGAGATGAGATATGAATATTTTTAAAATCCTGGACAGGAAGGCACCTGGCTTGTGAGAGGAGTTGGACTAAGCCACTGCAAGAGAGGAATAGGACATGAAGCAGGAGAGGTGGGAAGGGCCAGATTGGACCTGGGAAAAGTTGAGGGACTCTATTCTGAATGCAAATGGAAGCCATAGGTGGACTCTGATAATGGAAATGATTGATCAATATTCTAAAATCCAGTTTGGCCCTAGCCTGTTTGGCTCAGTGGATAGAGTGTCGACCTTTGGACTGAAGGGACCTGAGTTTGATTCCAGTCAAGAGCATGTATCTTGGTTGCAGGCTTAATCCCAACCCTAGTCAACAACCAATTAATGTTTCTCTCTCTCTGATTCTCCCCCTCCTTTCCACTCTCCCTAAAAATCAATGGAAAAATCTCCTCGGGTAAGGATTAACTAAAAATTAAAAATAAATAAAACCCACTTTGGCAGCTACGAAATGAAATGGTTAGAGATGAAGGCAAGAGTGAGGGCAGAAAGACCAGCAAGGAGGCTCTGATAGTCGTGCACAGAAGAGACCATGCGACCAGGCTGGGGAGGCACGAGTGAGACATGGATAGAGACTGCGCAGAGGTAGAAAGGCAGCCCTTGGGGACAGGCAGCCGGGGACAATAAAGGAGGAAGAAAACCGAAGATACCCTCATAAGTCATAGGTTTGTCCCCTGCAGTCACTGTCTGGGCAGATGATTGGCAGCTGAGTTTGGGGTGGAAGTGTCAAGGGAGTGGCCAGACTCGCAACTTGGAGTCCATCTTCACTTCCCCAAACAAAGGAGAACACAGTGACGAGGGAACAGGGATGTTTTGCCTCAGAGCCTACAGGGTTGCTCTGCAATGACGTAGGAAGGCCCAGCCATCACAGAGCGAGGGGGACGGGGACGGGGCAGCTCTGAGATAGAAAGGTCTATGTCGCTTCCCCCCACACACTCTGGGACTGGCTCCCCCACTGGCCTCCCCTTTTGCCTTTCTAGTCCCCATGACAACACAGCTCCGGCAGCCCAGGCCAGACCATCCCAGGTGGGACCCTGGCTTCCTTCAGGCGTTGGCCTCAGCCTCCCAAGGCCTCGATGAGCAGAAAGGCATGTGGACAGACCCAAGTGTGCAGCTAGACCCATGTGGCACCCTCCTCACTGCCCTCTGCTGCTCCCTCAGCGCAGCACTGGGCAGGCTCTCCCGCCCATGACTGTAGTGGAAGCCAAGCTGGGCCTGGCAGGTTCAGGACAAGATTTCTCTGGCTCAGCCAAGACTCTCCGAGGACGCAGGCCCGTGGTCCACATCGGGTTTGCATTCATCAGCTTATGTCAAGTCTTGTACTGACGTGTTCCTCCACAAGGACCGCGGCTGGCCAGCATGCTCGGCCAGGCGTCGTAGATCCTTGTCGCAGCACACGCTGTGACTCCGAACAGGCTCTTTCCTCACTCCGCCTTGGCAGCGCAACCAAAGGACAGGACAACCTCTAGGGTCATTCCAAGCAACAGGGTTTTATAATTCACAGGCGTGGTCACCTCAGCTGTTTCTCTTCTCATGTCCCTTTCTCAGTTCCCTGGGTCTCACTGACCCAGAAAGGAGGCAGAGTCCAGCAGGAGGCCTCCTCTCCCAGGCAGCATGTGGCTCCCAGCTGGGCCCGGAGAGCATGTAGGCAGGAGCCCTGGGCAGGGTGGGGCTCAAGATGCCAGACCGGCAGCAGGCACGACGTGGAGGGGAAGGTGGGAGCTGGCCCTGCCCGCTGGGTTTTATCAGCGAGCTCTTCAGACATATACAGAGGCAAGGCTGTGTATACACTCCCAGTCCCCGCGCTCCATCTGTCTCCCCGCATGTCTAAACAGTGAGGGCGCCAAGTGCCTGCTCTCCACCTCCTCCTCCTCTCGCCCCCATTACTGCGGGCGGTGGTAGACACTCAATACCCCTGAGGAGACAGGACCAGCCAAGGTAAGAAGGTTTGCCTCAGTCAGGAGTTCGCTGCTGGGTGAGTGAGGAGGGGTCCTCAGAGCCTCAGAGGCCGGGGGCGGTGAGGGAGTCAGGAGCCAGTGTCTGGCTGTCCAATCTGGATGCAAAGCCTAGGGGGTTAGCTTACAGTTGAAAACTTACATTTGGGGCAAGAGTTTTCGCTTGAAATCAGCTTCCTGGATGCCATCCCATGGGGAAGCAGAACTTTTGTTACTTTCACTCATCAGAAGAAGCTGATCAATCAGACGTGCCATCTGAGCAGCAGCCCTAAAGCCCATCTTGCTCTCACCTAGTGTTCAGCTCCCAGCTGTTCCCAGCCCTCTCCCAGCCTGTCTCCTCTCCAGCGACCTGCAGCCCAGGTCTGCAGCCTGGGCTGTCCAAGACCCGAGGCTCCTCCAGAAGCAACAGCTAACGCGGTGGGGAAGGAGAGGAGCTCCCTGGCGAGGGCAGATGCAAAGAAGGCCCTGGATGCCCATGGAGATGGGCACAGTGGCCTTTATCACCTTCATGAGAGGTTGACTCCTCCCCTCCCCCAAGGGGGAAGAAATGGAAGCGAGGGTTCTCCCCGCATCTCCTTAGATCTTAGAACATGACAGCATCCAAAAGGTGCCATTCCCCTCAAAGTGTAGCTTCCTTCCAGCCACTATGGGAGCCTGAGCAGAGCATATAGATCGGCATGTCCCCTCCCTGTGACTCTGTCCCCCACGGAACACGGGGTGTCTCATCTACCTGCAGTGGTGCCCCCAGGAAGGTAGGGGGGGAGCGGGCTGAGGGAACAGTTTTTGCTGGCCTCTCACCACCTCCACACACAGAAAACCTCCCAGGCCTTTGGAGGTTTGCCCAGAGCAGGGGTGCAGGGTGGTGCTGGACCGATGGGCAGAGCTCCTGGTGGCCTCCCCTTTGCTTTGTGGGTGACTGAGAAGGACCACCAGACCTTCCCTGCCCAGCCATCCCTGCTGTCTGAGCTGTGAGCACTGCGATGGGCAGTGCAGGAGGTGGTTCCTGGGGCCCAGAGGTGGTCTCAGTGGGTCACTGGCACATGTCTCTCATACCTCCAGTGAGCACCACTCTGTCGTCCTGGTCGGGGCATGCCCGGAAGTGCAACGAGACAGCCAAGTCCTATTGTGTCAACGGAGGCGTCTGCTACTACATCGAGGGCATCAACCAGCTCTCCTGCAAGTAAGTGACCAGTGGGGGCGGGCGTGGGGGCAAAAGCAGGGTGAGACAGGCTGGGGCAGAAGTGGAGGGCTCTAGGAAAATTGGGCTTCAAGCCACTAACAAGGGGTCCCCAAGGAGTGTAGACAGGGAGGTGTGCCCCCTTTCCTGGAATCCAGGGAGGTGTAAGCGCTAAAGGGCTCAGAGCTTCTGCAGTCCCAGTCTCCCAGGCCCCTACCCACTCATCTCCTGATGTCCACCCCTTCACCAGCACCTTTCAGGAAGATGGGGAGGCCAGCGTGACCTGGGCTTGGGCTCCTTTTTTCTCTCTCTCTCTCTTTTTCCCCCTCCCCATTGCTCAGCAACTCTCCAAACGTTGTTCTGACAAACGTTCCCCAGGATGTGTGTTCCCCAGCAGTGAGGAGCCTGGCAGGGCCAGGCAGAATGCGAGTCCCAGAGCCTTTGGGGGAGAAGAGGGCGCTGTCCCCAGTGCTCGCCTCAGGACCTGGCTACTCTCCCTGCTGGCAGGCCCCCACTGTCCAGATATGCCAGGCAGCAGCCTGGCCCACTGTGGGGTGAAGGGACTCCAGTAGGGACACCACTCTGAGTATGACCCAATGGGGGAGGTCAGGGTTGAAGAAGAGTTCAAGCTGGGCTTTCTGTGCCTCCACATGGTCAGAGCTACTCTCCAGCCAGGCAGGGCTGCCTCGGGAGGACTCCCAGGAGCTTAGAGCCACCTGTTCCGTTTACACACAGGGCAAGAGGGCATGGGCATGAGAGGGGGCTTGTTCAGGCCCGGCCAGACCTTCTGAGCAGCTGGACCCACAGCGCCCTCTTGACGGGTTCTTGGGCACATGCAAGAGGAGGAGGAGAGAAAGAGGAGGAGGAGGAGGAGGAGGAGGAGAAGGAGTGGCTGGTGAGGGTAGCACAGGTTCTGGCTGGATCCTCAGGAGTAGGAGGGAGGTATAGTTATCAACTTTGGGTTTTCAAAGCAGCCCACGGCTAGGGTCTGGCAAGGTGCCAAAGCTGCCCCATTCCCATGGCATCTGGGCAAAGGCCACCCGAGAATTGATGGAGATTCAGAGAGAGGCATTTGCCCTCCCCACAGACAAGTCAGATTCAGCATTCCTCAGCTCTCCTGTTCTCCCTCCTGGCTACAGCCCTAGCCCGGGACTTTCAAAGACCACCCCCCACACAAAGGGATAACAGCGGGTTCTGCCTCCTTCACAGTCTCCCACAGTGCTGGGCTCGCTTGGCCTGGGCTGCCAGGCAGATCTGTGCCTCTCACCTCAGCTGGCCTCCCGTGCTGGCTTCCTCCCTGGTCCCACCCTTCACCTGCTGCCTTCCCCTTCCCGTCTCCCCAATCCTGGATCTTAGGGGACAATCCCAATGGCAACAGCAGGTCCCCCAGGGAAGTTCCCAGCCCAAACTCAGCCCCTCATCTTTTCCCTCACTCTGCCTCTAAGAGGCTGCCACATTAGTTCTGCAGACCCTGGGGAGCATTCTAGCCTTGATAATGCTCTGAGCTCTTGGGAACAGACCTATAGGAAAACCTCCCAGAGACAGCCTAGCCTTGTGCCCTCCCTGCTTACCACCCTCCCCCCAGTATACACACACCAGGCTTCTCTTCCTTCACCCATTGGACCCTAGAGTCTTGAAGGGTTCCAGCAATGGCACTGAAGTCAACCCTGGCTCCAGGCAGGGAAGGTTTCAGCCCCCCAGGGCAGGTGCTGGGACTGAGAAAAACTTTGGGGCCCAGGACTCCAGCACTAGAGAGTTTAGTGTGGGAAGGAGAATGATGAGCTAATGGGTTCCTGCCATTAAGGATGTACCCTATAGGCCCTCTGGGTCCCACCCAGCTCCATCTGAGAGGAACAGAAGGCAGGAACCTGAGCCATTGTGAAGATAATGTCCTATTTCCCCTCCCTACCAGGACAACTGGGGTCACTGCTTAGCACATGAACTTGGTACCCAGAATCACTACCTCCCCATCTCAACCTGCCCTGGAACCCACTTCCCTGACTCACTGAGCCCTCAAGGGAGAGGGCCATCCCTGGCGGGGATTTCGCCAGGAAAGCAGGTCCTCAGAGCTGTTCTGGAGAAGAACAGGGGGGAGGGGGCTGGGCAGAGCCCAGAGGCCACTCTGGGGGTGGGTAGGCTGGGAGGGAGGGGGGCAGGCCTCTTGGGGTTCCTGAAGACACCTGAATGGAATAAAAAGGAGAGAACTCAGGAAATGGGACTCACGTCTTACCATTTGTGCTGTTTGTTTACTTTTTATTTTGATTTTTTTGCATTTCCGCTTAGCTTGGATAATGAAACTAGACTGGTCAGTTTCATTCCAGTTTCTATAAAAATCCGTTTTCCTTCCTGGTTTTCTGACCCTTGTTGTTGTGTATTGGTTCAGAGCCCTGCAGGGAGTGTTGAAAAGCAGACACACTCCCCCCTCCTGTTTTTGTGGAATTCAAAGCCAAAAGAAACAGTGTCACTGATACTGAATTTTGTTCTCAAAAAGAAAACTTAGGGGGATTGGAAAATGGGGGGTCCAAATCAAGGGGACCGTCTCCTGTCTGGGCCAGACAGGGGCCTCTGCACTTCCTCTTGCTGCTTTCTCCTCTTCTCTTCGTGTTTTGTAGAGCACGGTTGGTGCGTGACTCTTGGGGACTGGTTCAGGGGATGATGACAGAACAAGACTCTCTTTCCAGCCCTGTGCACATACCAGCGGCATGCCTCCCTTTCCCATCAGCTCATCCCCCATTCCTTCTGCTCCCCCACCACATTTTCAGGTGATTTCCCCCATCCCATACCCATGTGCCTGCTCATCCTCCTCCACATCACCACCCCACCCCTCATGAGGCTAGAGCCCCTTCCCTCCCTCCAGTGCTGGGGCGCACCCTCATCCTTCATCCTTCCCCTCCCCTGGGTGAGGGCAGCACACATGGCATTATCCCCAGGCTACCAAAAGGAGAAACTGAGGCCAGGGAGCTGGGATGGGAAAACAGGGAGGCAGTGTCCCAACCTCTCTGTCACCCTAGATATTCCTCGAGGGCTCTCCTCTCTGCCCCCCCTCTCACCCCTGCTCTTCTCCGGTCCTGGGCACAGACTTTCCCATAGTCATAGTGGATGATTTGGGAGAAAGGACTAGGAAGGCTGCTACCTGCTGTTCCTTCTAATCTGTCCCCTGTGCTTTTGTGCCAGGTCAGCCCCTGTTGGAGTGGGAACTACTAGCTAGCCACTTGCCCCGAGTTCAGATCCTTCCTGGGAGATAGGCTACAATAGCTAGACCGTGCTACCTGGTCTTGGGTGCAGGATAGGAAGGCCGTAGGCTCAGTCCCAGAACCTTCTCTAGGGAAACACAGCCTCCTAGATGCAACTCACCCTCAACAAACAAGGCTAAAGAGAATGGAAGTGTCCAAGAGCCCGCCTCCCCATCATGGCCAAGGAGCCAGTGCCCAAAGAATAGCCTGGGTGTCAGTCCTCCCATCCCCACACTGTGCTCATCCCCCACTGCCAGTGGAGAACACACTTACCAAGGGCAGGAAAGTTAGGACCACATTGCACAGCTCCCGGGGCATGTTCACGCTGTAGACCATGTCCAGAGCACCACCTTGAGTTGTGCAACTCAGTGGCCACAAAAGATATGAGGATACAGTTGGATTAGTCCAGGCTGAGTGTAGGATCAGGGACATAGGAATATGCTGTTATCACTGGTCTCCAAGAGCATCCCAGGGACAGCATTCTTGGCACAGTAACACCAAATTCTCCCAGTATTAGGAATAAATGTCCCCTTTGCTTCTTCCTGCCCCTGCACCCTCCCCCCATTATCTCTCTAACACACACACACACACACACACACACACACACAGGTTTCCAGGAGCCGGGCTAATCTCAGACATTGGACACAGTCAAACATATCTATTTCTAGTTCCTTTGCGAATTCCAGAAGTCATTTGGGCAAGTTCCTGGGTCTTTATCCTCCTCCCCCAAAGGTGCTGCTGCTTAAAAAAATCACTACTCCCCCTTAAGTCCCCATCCCAAGTGGACATCAGTTTCTGAGAGCTGAGGAAGAAGAGCTGAGCCTGACTGGAGCTGGTTGGAAAGCCATAGCCTTAGCCTTAGCCAAGACCTCCGTTTGCCTGGGCTGGAATGGTTGAGGATGAGGGCAAAGGATCAGAGAAAGAGGTATTGACAAGGTGGTAGCCTGCTCTTCTAAGTCACCCTGTTCAACAGGTTGAGTGTAGGTCAGTTTCACTTAGAGCCCCCCTCCCACTTTCTCCAGACACCCTTTCCAGCCATCCACCACCGCCCATTGTCCAGGTATACCTGCACACACACTGCCACCACTGCAAGGACCAGCCTCCTGCCTTCCAGAGGGAGATGATGTCAGGGCCCAGAGAAACTCTGCTACCTACTCACCACCCACTCCCAATCCTCCAGGCTAGATTAAGGGCCACAGGGTTTTCATGAGTGTCTACCACAGCCAATGGCCACCACCTCCTATCAGCTTAAGAGGCTACTGACGATTTGTAGACACTAGAATGCTAAGAGGTAGCGTACACTCACCTCTTCATTAATGTTGAATAGTGACCTATTATTGAGGAGACACTGGTGATGGGCTGCCCTAATTTCCTAAGAAAGAAGAGGTGAAGCAGCATAGACCCACCTCTGAGGAGGATTTGAGGGTTAGCCTGGCCCTGTCTGTTAGCCTCCCTGAGATACCTGGCCTCGTTGCGATTCAGAAGAGAGTACAGGGCTAGACATGTCTCCCAGAAATCTGCAAAGACAGGGACTCACTTGAGGGGAGAGTAGCAGCCAAAGAGCAGAAGGAAGTAGACCTGGGAGCAAGGGCAAGGTCAGGGAGCTGGGAGTGGGCGGTGCTTTGCAGCTATAGAGGAGGCCACATGGGAGAATGAGTACCCACCAGAGCCAAGTAAGGATGGAGGAGCAGGTCATGGGGCAAAGGCAGGTGTGCCAGGCAGCCAGTAAGGTCCCGATGTGGAACAGGCTTCAGGGTCCCCAGGGAGCCTACTCCAGCTCCCACCATAGTACTTGCCACCCCAGGTCCGATGCCCTGCCCCTGGCCTTGGCAGGCCAGCTCTGAAATGCTGGTAATTCTGGCTCTTCTCTAGCCTCACCTGTTCCCCAGTAAGCTTCCCCATGTGTACTACTCTAGGGCAGCCTTCCCCAAACAGAGTTACAAGGATTCCTCAAAAAAAGACTTCCATGGCCAAATAAAGTTGGGACATACTGGAGAATTCAGTTCTTTCCTCCTACAAAACTTTTCATCGCCTTGCATATGCCAGCGTGCACTGCAGCTCTGCAAGGACGCTTGGGAATGGATTTCCTAAACTTATTTGGCCACGGAACCCTCTTCAAGAGGAAATGAGGTACCTCCAAGGCCCCTTTGGTCATGAGTACACAGTCTGGGAACAGCATTCTGGAGTTCTCCTCTGAGCTTTCTGGAGCTGTTTCGTGGATGAGAAAACCCGCCCAGAGCTCTGGAGAGAACCCTCTGGTAGGGCCTAGAAGAAACGGCTCCCAGCTTGGTGTTCCTGAAGACTCCCAGCACCCTGCCTGCTGACTGCCTGGCACTCAGGGGCTGCAGTTCTGGCTTCCTGGGCCCCAGGCAGGGCAGAAGGGAAGTCTCAGGGACCATTAGGACCCTCAGGCAGTAAGTTCCCAATTTCCCCCACCCTGCTTGCCCGTATCATCCTCCTCCCCGCCTCCTCCCCTCCCCGCCACCTGCAGAGCCACACCTGATAGAGAGATTTTGAAGGAGATTTCCGAGCCCTCCACCCAGCCCTGACTCCAGCCCCTTTTGCGATAAGTGTGCCCCAGCGCCCAACTTGGTTTTCTCATTCATCACTGTGCACTTTGATTTCTAACCTGAGCCTCGCGGATGATGCCAGTTTGTTCTGTGATTTTTCCCCTTTTCCTTCTCCAGATGTCCAAACGGATTCTTCGGACAGAGATGTTTGGAGAAACTGCCTTTGCGATTGTACATGCCAGATCCTAAGCAAAGTATGTTTGAAGATACAAACACGAGTCCCCGCTCCTTAGAAAGCTTCTGGGTGCAGTCCCCTCCCCACCCCCTGACGTAGGGCGTAGGGCCAGGGGTGTTGGTTGTTTTGATCTTTGGCTGTTTTGTTTTGTTTCTCTTTTTCTTTTCTGTATTTTGGTTTGTTAGTTCTTTTTGTTTTCGTTTTGTTTTGCTTTGTTTTTCATTTTTTTGGCCTAATCCTTGGGTTTAAAGTTCAGGGCTACAGGTAAGGGGCACAGTGGCAAGGCCAGTACAAATGGTAACGTTGGCAAGGAACCCAGCTGGCATGGGCAGGAGCCGTGCCAGGGTGTTGCAATGCCTGTGTCTTGCTATCCTGGCTCTCTCTTTCTGGTTTTCTTTCTTTTGGTAGGTGTCCTGTGGGATACACCGGGGACAGGTGTCAGCAGTTCGCAATGGTCAACTTCTCCAGTATGTCTCTTTCTTCTATTTCCTTTCTTCCCTGGTGACTGACAGTCTCCCCCTGTGGGAGGGGTGGGGCCTTGCCGAGCGAGACGAGGGGAGGACACAGGGGTGCCCTGGGCTCCTCTCAGTCTTCAGTGCTCACAAGAAGCCTGTGCAGAGGAGGCCCATACACCCCTGCCGCCCCCACCTCCACTCGCTGTGCTGCCTGGGCGCAGGGATGCCAAATTCTCCCTGCAGCTGGCCGCGGCCCCGCTCCGGCCTCCTCACTGCGTCTGAGGTGGGGCCGCCTGGCCAGCTTAGGAAGAAGCATTTGCAGAGCCCTCGCCTGCTTCCGAAGGCCTGTCTGAGGTCAGGCTGCCTCTGGGGCCGCGCAGTGAGTGTGTGCACGTGCGTGCTGGTGTGCTTGACGGAAGCGAGTCCTCGGAAAGCCTGTCTTCAGGTCAGGCCAGAGGTGGCTTTGGTTGGGTTTTCGGGGTGTGGAGAAGGGGGGGTTGAGGGATAACAGGTCCCATGGCAATAATTTCCACGTTAACCAGAGACTGGAGACATTTGCTTGGCTATGGGGTGGGGTGGGCGGCTGAAGCGGATGCTGAAAGATACAAGGGCTGAGGGATGGAGAGATAACTGGTGATTCCCTCCAGTTATCTGATTCCCTCCTCTTGTCTGAGTCCCCATCCAGGTGATCATTCCTTTCCATTCTCCCACGTCTGAGGTGGAGCTTTCTGGTGTACATGGTTTGCTAAAAAAAATAATAAAAATAAAAATAAATAAATGTCAGCCCTGTGGCTTAAGGATGAGGCCATAATTACGGTTTTATTTGGAGCTGGGAGCAGTTCCCTTCCAGCACCACCAGGTGGAGGTGAAGCAGAGCAAAAAGCCACAGGCTGGCCAGGGACTCTGTGTTTGGGGTCTGGTGGTCTGTTGGCCTGCAAGCAGGGCATCCTCCTAGTACACAGGCCCCTACTTGCTCCCCACTCCTCTCCAGGGAGGACAGTGGGGTCTCAGGAGGAACTTAGGAACCACAGTGATGGGCCTGGACACGGGCAGCTAAAGTTCAAGAGGCTGAGGGACGGACCCAGGAGGCTATTGAGATAGCCCTGGGAAGAAGGGGGTCTGGGTCCTCAGGCCACAGCACAATAGCCTAGAATATGCTACCTTCTCCCTCCCCTTCTAGGAGCCTGGAAGCCAAGTCTTGGAGAGGAAAGTAGAGGCCTCAGGGAGGTAAGGGCTGGTCGGCCCAGATGGTCAGCTGTCTTAATAGAGTGTGGGAGGCAGCACTCTCCCCAAGCTCCTCCAGTCGGAGGTCAGAGAGGAAGGCCGTGGGGATAAGAGCAGAGCCCGTGGACAGGGCATGTGGCCCGACAGAATTCTCCAGAGCCCAAGCTTCGGGAAGAATTGCAGAGTCAGATCCAGCGCATTGGAGGGCCTTAGGGCGGGGGGAGGGGGGGACGCCTTCCGGAGGGGCAGAGCAGCCAGGCAGAGGCTGAGCACCAGGGCGAGAGGCAGTGAGGCCTATTCCTTTTCACCTTTAGGTCCAGAGCCTCCCGGCTTATGGGACTGTTCGGGACAGGGAGTCCCAGCCCATCCTGAATCAGAGCAGCAGAGCCTCCGGAACTCGGCCACTGGCCAAGCTTCTCTGCCAGCTGGGCTGCTTCAGCTTTCAGCTCAGATCTGCTGGGAGGGTCAGCAAAGTCTCAGGAGCTCAGAGAAGAGCCTGGAAATGCAGGCTCCAGGCCTTCCTGCCTAGAGTTATCGGGATCGCTGCTGTTAGCTTGCTAGAGTTATCGGGATCGCTGCTGTTACCTTGCTAGCTTTGGGTAAAGGATTCACACTCTTCAAGCCCTTTGCCCAGAGCACTTCACGCAGTGCTCGATCAGATCGTTATTAAAAGGGGAGTGGGTGATGCTAGTGGAAGTGTTCAGCCTTTGGTCTCAGATCGACCTGAATAAAAATGCCAGCGGCTGAGCTTGCTAGTTCCGGGGCCTCACCTAACCTCTCTGTAAAATGGGAATACTGACAGTTCTGCCTGTAGGGTTGCTGATAGGATGAAATTATGTACGTGAAGGGCTTAGCAGGGAGCCTGCCGTGGCTGTTTAGGCAGCAGGCCGGCATCAGCCCCCTGGAGGCTGACCTCCGGCACATCCTGAGCGCAAGTGTCTGTCTGCACGGAACTTCTAGACTAGGTTACTTCTTGCAGAAGCCACAGAATCTGAGCCTCTGGTCACAATAGCACGTTGAAGCTTCTCCTCTTCTACTGACAGCCCCTCCACTTCCCAAGGGTCAAAACTGTGCATCTGTCTATATCAGTCCCGCGTCCAAGAGCACACTCACCTGCAGACATGTGAACAGACAAGCACGTGCTCTGGAGCCCACATCATGGCCTCCTTGTTCAGGGAGAGAGGCGGTGAGACCTGTTCCTTTTCACCTTTAGGCCCAGAGCCTCCCTGGCTTATGGGACTGGGATTGTGTATCAGAGGACTTGCCCAGGATGAGGACTTTGCATATTGCCTGTTAAGCCTGGCCCTATTGGAATGCTAGCCCTAGGTTGCCATGGTTACTGATCAATATGAAATTTCTACTCAATAGGACCTGTCTGTGACTCAGTGTTGCCTCCTTCCTTGTCTGAGTGGCATCCACTGAACACGACAAGTGAGCTAGGCTCTATAGCCACAGGCCCCTCAGAATTCACACCCAGTGAGAGGGAAGCAGGACTGCCTTCTTAGTGACTGGCCAAGCTCTCAGCGACATCCCCAGCCACCACTGGTCCATCCTAAACAGTACTGGCCTTTGACTCCAAGGAGAGGACAGTCAGGAGACCCAGAAGCTGCTGTTCTCGCTACCGCTGGGTTCCTAGCGGAGTGGAGCAGAAGGAAACTCCAAAACAGCTTTGGGAGCCCTGCTCCTTTCTCCAGGTGGTCACTGCCCTTAGGACTAGCTAGTCAGGCCTTCCCAGAGACCCAGGGGACAGGAAGGGCCATAGCTTAGCCCCAAGAGACTGGAGGCCAGACCAGCTCTATGGACCAATCTTCTTAGTGTCCCAAGTGCTGTGGTCAAGCTAGGTTGTTCTCTCTTAGGAGGCCTGGCTGGTTATCTAGACTGTGAGCTCTCTCAAGCTACCTGAAAGGTCGCTGGGGCCAGAGGTTTAACCACTCAGGGAAAGATGCCCCCAGGATTCTGAGTTTGTCAAGGTTGTCCTGTCTCCTTAGCCCAGGGAGAGACGTGGACTCACTGTACTTATGGTGACTCTTACTCCAAGCAGTAAGAAAAGGACAACAAAGAAACCACAGTTGAGGTCACGCCCAACCTCACATCTGGAGTGGACAGGAGGGCTCATGTTTGGAAGGGCCGGGGCTCCGGCGTCAGGCCTATGGTCTCTGCATGGAACTAGGGGTCTGGGCTCAGGATCCTCGAGCCTCTTTTGGTCAGAACGATTTGGTCCTTGGTTCAGAGCCACCCTGATCTCCTGCCCTTTTCCAACTATAGAGCCCTCTGAATCTCTACGAGGAAGCAGAAAGGACATGCACAGGGCTTCCTTCCATGCTCTCCTTCCTCTACAGCAGCGGTTCTCAACCTTCCTAAGGCCGAGACCCTTGCATACAGTTCTTCATGTGGTGGTGTCCCCCAACCTTGAAATTTTGCTACTGTTATGCATCGTGATATAAATATCTGCATTTTCCCATGGTCGTTCGACCCCCAAAGGGGTCACGACCCACAGGTTGAGAACCACTGCTCTGCAGGGAATGAGAACACCAAAACACAAGTTCACCTGCTCCCTGGTCTAGCTGCGCTTACTGAGTGCATGTGGGGAGGCCATGGTGCGGGCCTACACCTGTGCTGAGCCTCATGCTGTCCTGACCTTCTCACATCTGACCCCTCATTGTGTGCAGGCCCTTTTGACAGATGAGCAAAGATTATGACTTGCCCACATCTACGCAGCAAATCAGAGGTAAAACTGAGCCTCGAGGCCTGCAGACAGGAATTAGCTGTAACATGAGAATAGTAGGTGAGCTTTTCAAAAACGCTGTGGAGATTTCTGGGCTCCCACCCCAGGCAGGCCCTGATCTCAGTGGTCTGCAGGATGCTGAGGCACAGCCAGGTTGCAAACTACCCAGATATGCCATGGTCAGGCCTTACCCCCATTTAACAGATAAGAGACTGCGAGCTAGATAGCCTGGGTATGCTTGGGATCACACCCCAGGCAGGGCTCTCTGACCTAACCCTTGTATGGTATGTTGCACATCTGCAATACAATCCCACGTTACAGAATGCAGTTGGCCCACCACGTAAGGGGCACAGGTGTTCCACAAGTGAACCCGCTTGTCCCTCTCAGAGTTACAGTTTGCTTTGCTGAGTTGTGAAATCAGGCGCGGACCCTGAGGCCCAGACGCTGTAGGCTTCTAGGGTGTTGGGGGTGCCAAGTGGAGAAGTGACCTGCCACCTGGGGCCTCCTCCTCTCCCCACTCCTGCTCCCCACAAAATCTGAGTGTGAGTGCACAGGCTCCTGGTAGATGGGCAGCCCACGGACCCTGGGGGCAGGACAGGGACAAGGGGCCGGTCTGGGAGCCCTGCCCGCCATGCTGAACAGAAAAGCAGGGAGCTCCACGGAGGAGCTCGGGGCAGAGCCAGCCGTTTCCAGGAGGGGCTTGGGAGTGCCGAAGGCCTGGTGCTGGAGCTGGGAGGGGGAGAATGCAGACTCTTTGGACCCCCGTCCCCACTTCAGCTTTCCTCCTCGGGGACACGTGCCAACTGCCTCTCACCAGGTACTAACCCCACAGCTCATCTCTAAAAAACCTGCCCTGCCTGCCGAGCCTAACATTTCCTCTCTCCACCCCTTCAGGGGCTCTTGGGGATTGGGATGCCAGGGGAAGGGCTCAGGAAGGTGGGAGGGGACACCACTAACCTGCTTTCACCTCACAGGCTGGCTGCTGGTGTCTGAAGAGTCCTGACCAACGTTTCTCTCTCTCTCTTTCTCTCTCCCTCCCCCCTCCTTCTACCTTCCCCGTCTATCTCTGTCTCTCTTCCTCCATCCCTTCCCCTCTCTGACCCTCCTCTCTTCTGCACTGCCAGAGCACCTTGGATTTGAACTAAAGGGTATGGAGCCTTCATTTATCACTATGTCCCGTCCACACAGCCCCTCTCCACAGCCTCCGACACCGTATGTGCTGGATGTTTGGCTTCCTTTCCAAAACATGGGAAAGGGATGATTCCAAATTCTCCTCTGGCCCCATCAAGATGTCCCATCATAAGCTACTTTTACCTGGGGGAGACGAGCAGCTCATGAAAAGCAGGGCACCCTGGGAGACACACTGTGGCCCCAGTATATGGTAGCACCCCTTGGCCGGGGGCTGATCGGTAGGAGAGCCGGAGTCCGGAAGCCACACATCTTGGTTTGGAGAGCTGTGAAGAAAGGCAGCACTTTCCACTTAACCTTCATCCCCCTTCCTTCTCCCATTTCCATCTCCATCGCTTCTGCCCTGGCTCTGCCAGGCTCTGCCATCTGCTTAAGGCTGTCACTCCCTCCATGATCTGCCCCCACAATGGCACACGTGTTCATCTATAAGCAAGGGTCGGGGGTGGGCAGCCTTTAGAGCCTGCCCTCCTGCCCCCAGTGGAGAAGCCTCCCTCCCTCCCTCCCACTCGTGTGTTCTGGCTCCTGGAAGACACCTCGGATGGGAAGGGGCTTTGAGGGTCGGGCTGTCCAGCTCCCTGGCTTGGGTTGGGAGGCTCCACCCTGCATGTTCCCAGACGTTTTATAGCAGGAAATCTGCGCTGTCAGATTTCAGACGTGGTGTGGAGCCTACTGTCATGAGAAGGCTATTCTGGTGGCAGGTTTGGGGAGGCCCCGGTGTCCCCAGCACCCAACCCCTATCAGCTGTTCTCAGTAGAAACTAAAGCCAAAAGTCTGTGTGTGATAGAGTGCCTGCCTGTTGACTGTGACGGGAGGGGAGGAAAGAGGCTGAGTCTGGGCAGTGTGTATGGTGGTGGCAGAGTGCATGGGGGTGAATCTATAGGGTTGCGTGTGTGCGTTGTGGAGGGTGCAATGTTTATATCTGTCAGGTCTCTCAGTGCAAGATGAGAGTACCTGGAAGGGGGCAGTGGGTACCTTGGTGTTAAGGGTTGAGTGTGTGCAGTTGGAACTGTGAGGGTGCAGAGGACTCAGATATGTGTGTGTCTTTGTGCACTCCTTCACTCACCAACTCAACAAGCATCTGCTGACTCTGGAATTTGCCAGAGTCTGGCGATCTGGCATAGAGTCCTTACCTTTCTGGTGCTCAGATTCACAGGATGAGATAGACAGAAAGACAAACTGGAAAGCTATCAGGAAGTGCAAAGTGCTATCCAGAAAATAAGATAATGGAATAGCACCTAGCTGGGGTGGGAGCTACCTTAGGTCAGGGAAGGCTTGTCCAATGAGGTGACATTTAATGACATGAGAAGTAGCCAGCCCTGTGATCAACCGGGGGAGCATGTCTGAGGCAGGGCCATAGCACGTCAGGAGGAGAGGGCCTCGTGCAATAGACACAAGACAGCCAGCGACTCTGGGGCATAGTGGGTATGAGGAAGAGGACCACAGGTGAGAGCTGAGAGGAAGAGTGGGGCCAGGTAAGCTGGGCCTCACAGGCCAGATTACGGCTCTGAGTAGTATTTAAGTTGCAGTGGAAACTATTGTGAGAAGTAAAGGGCTTTGTGGCTGTAGATCAGTATGGCTTTGGGCTGGAGAACAGATTGTTTGGGGGAGAGGCGGAGAGGAGTGGAAGCAGAGAGACCAGTCAGCTCTCCAGGTGAGAGATGGCATCATCTTGGACTAAGCTGGGAGCAGTGGAAACGGTGAGAAGTGGTCAGGTCCAACATCTACTGGGAGGCAGAGCTGAGGACTTGCTGGTGGATTGGGTGCCAGTGCAGGTGGGAAGGCAGGGAGCAATCAGGGGTGATTTGGGGCCTGAGAAACAAGAAGGGTGCGGTTTCCACTGAAGAGAAGGGAAGAGCAGGGAGCAGGTTTGGAGAGATGGAGGATCAGTACTTGGGCCGGGCCCTGGCCCTTGGGTGTGGGAGTCTGGAGCTCCGGGAGAAGTCAGCGCTGCAGATAAAAATCTGAGTCAGCTGCATACAGATGGTGTTTAAAGTCTGGGCAAGATCACGAAAGGAGAGAGGGCAGGTGGAGCTCTGGGCCCTTCTGCACCGCAGCCCACACAGAAGAGGAGGCAGCAGCAGCGGTGACAGAGTTGAGCCAGTGAGGCGGGAGGCAACTCTGGAGAGAACAGGAGTGAGCCCGGCAGGGCAGTCAGCTGAGAGGTTGTCAGTGACCGAGACCAGGGTGGCTTCAGAGGAGTGACCGAGACAGGAGAGGACCGAGGGATGGACGGTGATGACAACTGAAGGAGGGACACAGACCACGGAGCCCCGAGATGACTGTGTGTAGCCAGACATGATTGCACGTGCATATGCATGTGCACATGCGCCGCTCTGGATGTGTGTGAATGCATCTTTGTGAAGAGGGTCTGTCTGTGTCTCAGAGAGGCATAGTCCCATAGGTACATGTATCCAGAGGGTTTGCTCCCGGGTGCTGCAGATGGACATACACCTTTGCCACAGGAGGTACAGCAAGCCCGAGGGCATAGGGAAATCTCCCAGGGTTCCACCGAGGCCTTCGGGGCCAGCCTTCACTTATCCCCGTGCTGGCAGGAGAGGAGTGTTGTGGAAGGGCCCGCCAGTAGGTGCGGGTGGGGCAGGTGGGGTGTCTAGGCTATATGCCTCGACTATGGCTGGTACTGTCACCTTTTCCCTTTCCTTCCTCCTGCTTTCTCTGTTCTAGAAGGGTAAGAGGGCACTCCATCAAGGACTGGGAGGTGGAGGAACTAGTCAGGCTTTCTGAGGCCTTGCCTAGCTCAGCCGCTCAGGAAGGGTGGGGCCGTACCTGGAGCCTGAGGACTGGACTGAAGCACAGGGCTGTGCTGCCGCTGGGGACCTGCTCACAGCCACCGGTGGGGAGGGCCGGCCCAGGCAGGGCTGCAACCCTGACCTGGCTGCGAGGGGGAGCGAAGGCCTTTCCCCGGGGGCATGGTCTGCTCTGTCCAGCCTCTGGCTCAGAGGTCCTATCGCCAGCCCAGAACGAATGACTCGCCATTTTCTTAGAGACACTGCAGTAGCAGGCCAGGCCTCTGCGCAGGGTTGCCATGTTTGCCACCATTGAAAACAGCTTCCCTGGCCCGGCCCCTAGGCCATAACGGGACAGGGCAGGGTTGCTGGGTTGCCCTTCTCTATGGCCTTGGGACTTCGCCTCCATCCTCTCATCCCCCTGCATTTTCCACTCACATGCCTCGGGCAGGGTGTGGGATTTGGGAAGGTGAATATGGGCATAGTCACTTATGCCCAGATCCATGGGTGGGTGGAGTTCCGGGCAGCAGAAGGCAATGAGGGGGTGGGGCGGGGGCAGGTAGGAGACTGCTGGGAAGGGAAGCAGGGACAGGAGCTGGGCAGGACCTGAGCTGGAGAGAAAGTGCAAGGCTTTGGGGGCAGGGGGTGTCTGCGCCACTGTCACGGCAGGTCCACCTCCTGCCCGGCTCCCTCATATTCCCTGCCTCTGCAGAAGCCGAGGAGCTGTACCAGAAGAGGGTCCTGACTATCACTGGCATCTGCGTGGCTCTGCTGGTTGTGGGCATCGTCTGCGTGGTCGCCTACTGCAAGACCAAGTGAGTGTCTGGCTCTGAGCCTGGCCTATCCCATTCACACCTTCATACCCCAACTGCCCTCTGCGGTTCCTCTGGGGCCCAAGGGCTAGGCCAAGAGGCAGGAACAGAGGTGGGGGAGACAGGCCTGAGAGGGCTGAACAGGAACAGTTGTGAGCACAGGCACTGTAAGAAGATGGATCTGGTTTGAATACAGCTCTGCCATTTCCCATGTGATCCTGAGCAAAGTGATGACTCTGAGTCCACCTCTATAAAATGGCAATGATCCTCGGATGTACCTCAGAGGATGCTATGAGGGAGCATCTGCCTGTCACATAGGCACACGTTAGGCAGTTTTGGGGGGGTGGGGAAGTGCAGAGAGGAGGGGTACATTCTCAAGGTAAAAAGAGATCTCACAAGGCAGTGCAGGCAGCAGTCCAGGCAAGAACACAGAGAAAGTTGGGCTGGGCCACCCATGGGCAGAGGAAAGGTGGGGGCAGAACCTCAGGGCCAGGGGAAGAAAAGGGCAGTTCCAGTAGTCAGTGCAAGCTG
Source organism: Lasiurus borealis (assembly GCA_004026805.1). Classification (NCBI taxonomy): domain Eukaryota; kingdom Metazoa; phylum Chordata; class Mammalia; order Chiroptera; family Vespertilionidae; genus Lasiurus; species Lasiurus borealis. The sequence goes on from PVJN01015923.1 coordinate 36,269, forward strand.
AAGACAAATGCAGGAGAGGGTCAGCTATGGTCCCGGAGCATACGCGGGACTAGCAACCAGCAACCAGACCAGTTGGTGCAAAGGTCAAGATAAAACAACTGGAACCCAGAGAGCACCATAAGGCCTTGAATGCCAATCTAGGGAGGCTGGGTTTACCCTGCAGGTAATGGGGCCAACAAAAGTGTAATGTAATGCAGAGAAATGACAGGTCTGTCACATACTTATCGCAGAGCAAGAGCCTGGGCATAGCCATTTGGGGGACTGAGCCCCTGGGTCTTGGACCCTGCTACCTTATATGGGATTGAAGGCTCCACCAGCCTTGTGCTGGATGAATCCAGGACCAGAAAGGTCAGAGGGAGACATAGAGGGAGTCAGGGAGGGGAGACTGGGCCCGAATAGGAAAACTGAGGTCACAAATTAGGGGGAAAGCAAGCCCCCTGTTCTAACCCCCACTGCACGTCCTCATTTTCTCAAGAAACTTTTATTCAATACTTTGTAGACACCAAACCCTGCACCAGGAACATGTCCAGTGGCCTAAGCAGGAGGACCCATGTCACAGGACACATGTCAGGAGCACCTAAACCCAACTGGAGGGCAGGAAGGGTCTCCCTGGAGGAGCGTTTAGGCCGGGCCTGAGAGATGAGCAGGAGTTATCAGGCGGAGAGAAAGAGAATGTGCTCCTGTTGGATATAATAGTATTTGCAAAGGCCCAGAGGCCAGAGAGGGTGGGTGTAGTGGAGGATCAGAAACAAACCCTCCAAGGTTGCAGCCAGTTGGGGTGGGAAGTGGCCAGTGAGAGACAGAGCTGGGGAGAGAGATGGGACCTGAGGGCCAAGGCAGGGTTTTAGACAGGGGAGCGACATGATAGACTGGTGGATTATAATACCAATGTACTGAGCACTTACTCTATACCAAACAGGCCTCCACTCCCCGACCACAGTACTCTTACTTTCTTCGTAACACTTTGCTGAAAGTATCTTGTTCCTGTTTTTGTTTATATGTTTATCATGTGCCTGCCCTCCTGATCTGCAATCTCTATGAAGGCAGGGACCGTGTCTGTCTCCCCTGCTCCAAAATAGCATCTGGCACATAGTAAAAAGCCCATAAATACTAAATGACTTAATCCATGAATGAGTGGGCCACGCTGTGCTTGAAGATTTTATCTACTCTTAATCCTCAGGGGTATTTGGGATGGGTAAATGATCACCCCAATTTACAGATGAGGAAAGTGAAACATGGAGAATTTAAGTAACTTGCCCAGGTTTACACAGCTAGAAAGTAGTGGAGTTCTACTCTCTCGGCAGAGCCAAAACTCATGACCACTGCGCTCCGGTCCTGCTGAATTCAGGCTGGTGGTGATGGTGTTGGGGACAAACTGGAGGGTCCTGGCTGAGGGCAGCCTGAGCAGGGCAGGAGAGGAGACTAGTCCCACTGGAGGGGCAGTGAGGGGAGTTCCCGCATGGTGTGGGGGCATGCCAGGCCAACGCACCCTTCCCCTGTGCAGAAAACAGCGGAAGCAGGTGCACAACCACCTCCGGCAGAACATGTGTCCAGCCCATCAGAACCGGAGCCTGGCCAATGGGCCCAGCCACCCCCGGCTGGACCCCGAGGAGATCCAGATGGCAGATGTGAGTGGTCTTCCCAGGTCTCCCTCTGAGCCCTCGCTGTACAGCTAGCCTTCTGGTGCCCCTAAAGGATGAGCCAGGGCAGCAGCCAGCCCCTCCGATGCTCAGCCTCGCTTGCTAGCCTCGTCTTGCCCCACCAGGCCGACTGGCCTCACTTTGCCCCCTTCTTTAAGAAAAGACAGGTGGGGTTGATTTGCAGGGGCCATTGCCGCCCCAACACTGATCCAGTGGACAAGCCCCTCCCCCAGACCTGGAGTGTAGTGCCTCACTTCCCCATTCCCACCAGAAAGAAGGGCCGACGTGGCCACCGGTCACTAATTCCCGCCCAACTCTTCGTTCCAGTATATCTCCAAGAACGTACCAGCCACAGACCACGTCATCCGAAGGGAAACCGAGACCACTTTCTCCGGGAGCCACTCCTGTTCTCCGTCTCACCACTGCTCCACAGCCACACCCACTTCCAGCCACAGGTGGGCACCACCAAGGTCCCCACAGAGACGTGCAGACTCCTGTGCCTGCCTCCGCAGACAGCGAGGACCCAGGCATCACACACCACCTGCCTGGGACACACAGAAATCCCAGCCAGGCTCTGTATTGAGGGTCCCTCTGAGCGGGGGTGGGGGCTCCAAATCAGAACCCAAGGGCCAACGTTCATCAAGATACAGTGGTACCTCGAGATACGAGTTTAATTCATTCCGAAACCTTGAGGCGTGGGAAACTATGAGATGCTCGAGTCGCGGTAAACTGGTGGGTTGTGTGCAGCCGGCCAATCCGTGCGATTACTCCCATCTCAAATGTTGCTCGTATTTCAAAGCAAAAATCGCTCGCTCGACAGCTCGTATCTCAAAAAACTCGCATGTTAGGGCACTCGTATCTCGAGGTACCACTGTATTCAGGGGACCATATTCCCCTTTCCTAAACCAGCCCCAGGGGAACAGCAGCATCGCTGCCCACCCACCTAACGTTTGGTTTTGTGTGGACCTCATTAGCACCACTTTCTCTGGCATCCAGTGACAACTCACTCCACTGCCCAGGGCTATTAAATGCCCTCTCCTGGGTCTGCCCACCGGAACCTAGTCCACCTTAGCCTCCTCTTGTCCAGAGGGGAGGAAGACGGCCCACGCAAGCACAAAGGCTCCCACAGCTCAGAAATAACGTGGCCCTTTTTTCCCCTGGGCACCAGCATGGCGTAGCAGGCTCCCTGGTCCTGAGGCTGAGCTCCTGAGATTGGTCCACGGGAGGGGAAGAGCCAAGCCTGGGGTGCGGGGGTGGCAGGAAGGAAGCTCATCCATCCACAGGACCCAGCCCTCCTTCTCCCTCTGCTGGGGTGGGGCATCTGTGATACTACACCTCACCCCGGAGTGGAGAAGGGCAGAGATTGAGGGGAGCCTGGGATGGAATGAAGAACCAGGGAGGGGAGGGGCCTAGGACCATATCTGCTGTGCTGCCTTGCCCCTTCTCTGAGCCCCACCTCACTCCATTCCTGGCTTCTTCAGGCATGAGAGCCACACGTGGAGCCTGGAACGTTCCGAGAGCCTGACCTCCGACTCCCAGTCGGGCATCATGCTGTCATCGGTGGGTACCAGCAAGTGCAACAGCCCCGCCTGCGTGGAGGCCCGAGCACGGCGGGCAGCAGCCTACAGCCTGGAAGAGCAGCGCAGGGCCACTGTGCCACCCTACCATGACTCCATAGACTCCCTGCGCGACTCTCCACACAGCGAGAGGTCAGTTCCTACCCAGTGACCTATGTATGCCCCCCTTGGCCAGATAGCTGGCACCACTGACCAGGGATGATCCTTACAGCGCCTCAGAGACATCCCAAAGAGCTTCATCCCCAGTTTTTCATCTGCTCAGTTTCATCACCATGTTAATGACAAACTAAGTCTAGCGCTGGGCCAGTGAACCCTGGTGTGCAGTGACCATCTAATTTAATTGGACTGCTAGGACCCTTTTCAGAGTAGGAGAGGGAGTTAATAATTGCACTGCAACATCAGGAACCAACAGGGACGATCTAGGACAAACCAGAACATGAGATTGCCTTACCCTGGTATTACCTAGAGGCCCGTGTCCCAGCAGGAACAGAAACACACCAAGATTGAGCAGAATGGAGGATGGGAGGGGAGGTTGTCTGTGAGGAGCCTGGCCAGTGCAGGATGGGCATGAGCCAAGAATGACCACAGGCTGGCAAAGTACCAACAAGGCCCCATGGATCATGACATCACTGGGTTCCCGAGCAATGGATGAATTGATAACCAGGCAACTCCTTTCTCCCTGATTCCAAGTCAGAAGACACAGGGGCCAGCCCTTAAGTGGCCGTTGGCAAGTGGGGTCAGTGGCAGGAGAGCAGAACTACAGGCTGGAGTGGAGGGAGCGGAGCAGATGTTCTCCTCCTCTCAATTCAGCCTATTCCAGGCTGTCCCTGTGCTGGGCAGGCCTGCCTGGGGGTCCACATGGTGGGGATCCACGTGGCTCTTGCTCCTGAGGAGCTCCAAGCCATCGGCACAAACCACTGAACTCACAGCTCCCTATGGAAAGTGGTAAGCACAGGACACCCAATCAGGGCAGAGAAATCCAGGGTGAGTGCAGGTCTCTGGGAAGCAGCCAGATTCTGCAAGACCCAGCTCCACCACCTGTGTGATTTGGGGCAGGTTCGCACTGTGCCCTTGTTTCCTCGGCTGTAGAACAGGAGCCTCACCATGGCTGTGACGGCCACTAGAGATCCCGGGCACAAAGTTCTTTGCCTCCTACGTGGCATGGAGCTGGTACTCCAAAGTGTAGCTGTTGTTATCGATAGCAATAGGACTGCTTCATGGTTGGGCGGTAGCGTAATGGAGAAAGCATGCCAGGCAAGGGGAACATCTTGAGCTGTTCTAGCAGAGGCACTTCAGAGCATAGCTGGTGAGTGAGACACTTGGAGCAGAGTGAGCTGTGGAGAGAGGAGCTGGGCCTGAATAGGCAGGCTGAGGCCAGATGGAGAGCCGATAGCCCTGGGCTTCTGCTTAGAGGTGGCCTTGATGAGTAAGCAGAGCTTTGACTTTAAAAGCTTGCCCTGGGGTGAAGGAGAAAGGACCCTAGGGTGGGAGGATGACCAGAGTGAACTCGGCCCAGGATAGGGGAAAGCAGGGAGGAAGGTGGCTCCAGGGGAGGGGGAATGAGTACAACTTGGTGGTTATTGGGATGTGCATACGGGAGAGGGAAGAGAGAGAGGAATCAGGTGATTGAGAGAGAGAGTAATGGGGACTCCAGAGAGCAGAGAGGTGCCAGCTCTACAGTTTGGAAGAGAGACATGGAGATAGGTGGTCCCTATACTGAGGCAGACAAATGTTGAGCAAAAGGCTGATGGACTTCAGCAAGGGGGGTGTGGACAAAGAAAAGGGAGGAGTGTCTGGGATTCAGACTGGGAGATATTAGCAAGGGCCAACTTTTAGAGGAACTGGTATTCTTTAGCCCCAAGCAGAGACTCCAGTGGGATCTCGGTAGCTGTCAGTTCTGGGCTAAGGATCCTATCTGAGGTGTGAGCAGTCGCTTCCCTGAGGCAGCTTTTAGTTTCAATATAAAATAATAATAATAAATTCCCATACTGAAGCCATTAGCTTTTGGATGAATTGTCCTTGCAGGGACAATGAGTCCAAGTCACAGAGATGACTGAATGGGAACTAGTGGCTTCTACAACTGGGCAGTATGAGTTCTGCTTCTTGCCTAGTCTCTATTCAAACCCCAGCTCCACCACTTCCTGGCTGTTGAACCTTGAGTGACTTAAAGTTCTGAGTCTCAGTCTCATCCTCCTATATAATAAAAGGCTAATATTGAAATTAACCAAACGGCAGTAAGACCAGTCACTATGACACACACTGACCACCAGGGGGCAGATGCTCAATGCAGGAGCTGCCCCCTGCTGGTCAGTGCGTTCCCACAGGGGAAGCACCGCTCAGCCAGAAGCCAGGCACAACTCATGCATGCAGCAGCGGTGGCAGGAGCCTCTCCTGCCTCCGTGACAGTGCTAGCGGGCCCAAGCCATCAGTCAAACAATCCCAGAGGGGGTCCCAGACTGCAAGAGGGCACTGGCCGGGCTGAGGGACAGCCCCACCCACCCACCCAGTGCACAAATTCCGTGCACCAGGTCCCTAGCATATGATATGGGACTGAGCCCTATAGAGTTAACGTACTACATGAGATCTAACATGTCAAATGCCCTAGCCTGAGCCTGACCCAAAGTAACCAAGGACCGTTTATGGAGGCTTATCCAGGGTCCAGCAGGCACTGCACTAGAATATCCCATTGCTACATTTATGGACCCGCGGTTATCCTCGCTTAAACGATAAAGGCTGGGGAAGGTTAAGGAAATTGCTTCAAGTCACTAATGCTTAGCACCTGAGTTCTCCAACGCAGGTGTGCACGGTCCCCGGAAAGACCTTTGCTTTTCCCAAGTTCCGCCCGGGCCCACGCCTCTCTCTCTCTCTCCCTCTCTCCCCCCGCAGGTACGTGTCGGCCCTGACCACGCCCGCGCGCCTCTCCCCGGTGGACTTCCACTACTCGCTGGCCACGCAGGTGCCCACTTTCGAGATCACGTCGCCCAACTCGGCGCACGCAGTGTCGCTCCCTCCAGCCGCGCCCTTCAGCTACCGCCTGGCGGAGCAGCAGCCGCTCCTGCGGCACCCGGCGCCCCCCGAGCCCGGGCCCGGGCCCAGCGCCGCCGCCGCCGCCGACATGCAGCGCAGCTACGACAGCTACTACTACCCCGCGGCGGGGGGAGCCGGGCCGCGGCGCGGCGCCTGCGGCCTGGGCGGCAGCCTGGGCAGCCTGCCCGCCAGCCCCTTCCGCATCCCCGAGGACGACGAGTACGAGACGACGCAGGAGTGCGCGCCGCCGCCGCCGCCGCCGCCGCCGCCGCCGCGCGCCCGTGGCGCGTCCCGCAGGACGTCGGCGGGGCCCCGGCGCTGGCGCCGTTCGCGCCTCAACGGGCTGGCGGCGCAGCGCGCACGCGCGGCGCGGGACTCGCTGTCGCTGAGCAGCGGCTCGGGGGGCGGCTCGGCGTCCCCTTCGGACGAGGAGGCGGACGACGCGGACGGGGCGCTGGCGGCCGAGAGCACGCCCTTCCTCGGCCTGCGCGCGGCGCACGAGGCGCTGCGCTCGGACTCGCCGCCGCTGTGCGGGGCGGCGGACAGCAGGACTTACTACTCGCTGGAGAGCCACAGCACGCAGGCCAGCAGCAGCAGACACAGCCGCGGGCCCGCGCGGGCCAAGCAGGACTCGGCGCCCCTCTAGGGCCCGCCTCCCTCTCCCCCCCACCCCCGTCTTTAAGGAGAAGGGCGACCACCAACTGGAGAAAGGAGAGGCGGGGGGGGAAGAAAAAAAAAGAAATAAAAATATTTTTATTTTCTATAAAAGGAAAAAAAAGGTATAACAAAATGTTTTATTTTCATTTTAGCAAAAAAAAAATTGTCTTACTAGCTAACGGCAAAGACGTTTTTATAGGGAAACTATTTATATGGAACATCCTGATTTACAGCTTCCGGGGGGAAAAAAAAAAAAAAAAAGAAACAACATC
>PVJN01015924.1:0-23429 GCA_004026805.1 Lasiurus borealis
TGACAATTCTTCTTGGCGGTGGTTACAACTAGGTGAGAACTGCCACTTGACTAAGCACCTGGGTTGGCCAGTGGCTCCTGTCGCTATTCATTAAATAAGGGGGGGGGGGCGGGAGACAGGCATCCTTTGAGGAGCCCCGATCAAAGATCTGGGGCGTCATTTAAGAGGCCTGAGGACTGTTGGGTTTTGCCTCTGACACTGATCTGATGTGTGACCTTGAGGAAGGCCTCTCCCCTCTCTGTGCTCAGTTTGCTCCTCTGTAAGGTGACACCGGTGAGGATCTTGACCCCTATTTGATTCTAAGCTTTGAAAACCAGGGACTCAGCTCCCCGCTCCACTGGTTTCTCTTGAGAAAGGTGGTTTTTTTCCCCCTTTATATATTATACTCCGTTTCCCAAATACAATGGACAGTGTAATAGCTTGGATGATTAGATTTACTGGCTCATTACAGTTCTAGAAATAGAACAAGTCACTTAGAACTCTTACTAATCGCCCCCTCGAGGCTGATAGAATCAGTGGGTAAAGAGGCAACACTTTGCTCTTGGAAGATTTAACTGGAAACTCACGTGTTGTGTGACTTTGGAGGGATGAACGTGCAGTGAAGATGCCAACTGTAAGTATCAGAGGGGAGGAGAGAGGATCATTGACCCCAGGGCTCGGGATTTCTTACATCTGAGCCCTTGACCTTCTACTACACTTAGCCAGCCAGACGCCTCTCCTCTTGCTTAGCTCTGCCAAACCTAGTCCCTCTTTCAAGGTTTCCAAAGCTTCTCCCGTGTGGCCTTCCACCTTTCTCCTCATCCCCTTCCTGGGAGGGCCCCTCCCCCCCCCCCCCCCCCCCCCCCCCCCCCCCCCCCCCCCCCCCCCCCCCCCCCCCCCCCCCCCCCCCCCCCCCCCCCCCCCCCCGCTTTCCCTCTCTAAAGTACTACTTCCTGTAGCACCCTGCTCTGTACCGTGGGTGTTTGTGTGTAGGCTCCGTTCTCCTGGAGGGCAGGGGTCACATGGTCAGCCATGTTATCTCCCACACAGCACACACACAAGGCAGGCAAATGGAGGCCATGGAGCATGAGGATTCACCCACCCGGTCTCATTTCCTTCCTCTGTTGCATGTCCTGAACCCTTACCCCATCTGTTCTGTTCTTGACGCTCAATACGTCCACCTTTTCAACCACTTAAGTGCTATTGAGGGGTTAGATACAGGGCCTAAATACCACTTTATCCACTGAGCCAAACTGGTTTCGGCTAGATGCCACTTTAACAGAGAGGGATAAATCATGGGGCAGTGACTAGGCAATGGAACACACTGTGATGTGCCTCTCAGATCTCCCTTCAGAAATGAAGGAGTTTCCACCTCACAGCCTCCTTCCCACGGAGCCTAACCTGCAGCAGGACTCTGTACCAGATACTGTTCCAGGTTGTGGCCTTAGAGTGGTGAACAAGACCAGGTTCTTTTTTTTTTAAATATATTTTATTGATTTTTTACAGAGAGGAAGGAAGAGGGATACAGTAGAAACATCGATGAGAGAGAGATATCAATCAGCCGCCTCCTGCACCCCCCCCCACTGGGGATGTGCCCACAACCAAAGTACATGCCCTCGACCGGAATCGAACCTGGGACCCTTCAGTCCGCAGGCCGACGCTCTATCCACTGAGCCAAACCGGTTTTGGCAAGACCAGGTTCTTGCTCCAATGGAACATTCATTCTGTTGGGAGGAGACAGACAATAAGCAAATGCAGACAAAAATTAAAGGGACTAATAGGCAGAATATGGGAGTTGGAAAGTGACTCAAGAAATGAAGATGAGTATTTTTTTGTCTACATAATATCAGCCAGTTTGTGCTTTATTGACGCCATCATGCTCAGACCTTGAACATGTATCTCTGCAGGAGTGAGTGTCGCTCCATTGGCCGCTGCCTCTTTGTCTTCGGGTTCTTTTCATGCTTGCTGAGCCAGCGGCACAGGGGGCCCCTTTTCTTGGGCCCTGGGTCCAGGGGCTTGCATTTCTGGCCCTTACAGAACTTCCTGAGAAGGAGCACAGTCTCGAGTAGGGGATGGGGTGCAGTGTACAACTGGGGGAGTCAGCTGTAGTTTGGAGCTAGAGAGAACTGTCCTTTGTGAGAATTGGGGAGAAGCCAATATGAGAAAGCTTGCAAGGGGGGGGGTGGTTGTCTTTGTTGTGGGGGGATGTGGGTATTCTCCCCAGATTTACCTATTTTCTCAGTAAAAGAAGTAGTAAGGTCAACAGCCGAGTGTAAATTGCAGTGAGAGCGCTTGAGGTCTTTGGAAAGAGAAGAAGGTGTGAAATGCTTGTCCGTAACATTCACTGTACACGCTATGCGCCAGGCACCGTTCTAGGCTCTTGAAAGAGACCAGGGAACAGAACGGAAATCCTTGACCACAGAGAGCTCGCACGCCAGTGAATTTTCTAGAGTAATGTCTTCAGATTGCCCGGCAGCACGTAGGATCATCCACCTGAGATGTGGAATCAAGACTGTAGATGAAAGTGGTCACGTGATGGAGTATTGGTCAGTTGCTTGAAGGCATTGTTGAGTGGTCAGTGAAGGGGAGGAATAATTTTTTCTCTATCCTCTTGGGTTTAGTTCCCCAGAGACTGCCAATTAAACTGACAAACGACAGGAGAAGGGTTTCATTGTGCATGAAAGAGGGGGTTAGACACCGGGGCCTGTATCCCACTTTAACAAAGAGGGATAAATCATGGAGTAGTGACTGGACAGGGGAAAGGTGGAGGTAGTCTGGGCTTCTAGGGACAGTGCATTGTGGCAGGTGACCAAGGAAAGCATGATAAAGGTTGCTCAGTGAGGTTTGTTACGCAAATTCAACTTACTGCTGTCTTCAGTGATGGAGTCATCTCCAGTGGTTAAAAGTGTTCCTTTCGTGGTGCTGGAGAAGGAGACACCTTTACAAGTGGAAATTTTGCTGCCTTTACCAGGATAAATTTATGCACTGCTTTCAGGCAGCAAGAGGGAGGCAGACAGTTTCTCCTCTGTCTACTTCTTAATTGTCCTCAGTTCAAAATCATCCTTAAACCCAAGTGGCACGTTGTGGAGTAGCATATCCTGATCCCCTTCCTCAGCTAAGGAGGCCCCGATTTCCCACAGAGCGCTGTCTAGAACATAGGAATAGAAATAGAGATATTAAACCGGAAAACCAGCACTTGATAATGCTTCTCGAAAACGAATGCAAACCCAATTTTATCACCCCCCCTCCTCCTCCCTCCTTCTCACATCCCCCCGCCCCTGTTTTAGTTCACGTTCTCAGTTCTCAGCTGGACTCTCCCGTTAGTCTCCTAACTTATTTTTCCTTTTCCATTATTTTCTCCCTGGAAGCCAGTCTGTAAACCTGGTTCGATTACTTATTCGCAGCTCTGTCAACGCGTCACACTCTCCAACTCAGAAGCTGAGTTTCTCAATTCCTACAGGAGAAAGTCTAAACTAATTTTTCTTTTCAATGCTTTTTTTTTTTCCCAATCTGGTTCCCAAGTTACCCGTGCCATTCTTGTACCCCCTCTTCCCTTGCCGAATATCGTGTTCCATTTAGACTAATTGACTGGATGGTCCTCGGCCATTGCTTTTTCCTGATATGCATCATGCTCTTCACTTGGAGAGCTACAGCCTCTCTGCCCGTCTCAGCTATCTCTTGTAGTGCTCAAGTGGCATGGATTGTTCCAGTACCATCTCTCCCTAACCCCCCCTCCCTCCCCCCATACCACCTAATGCCACCAGTTGTTTCTATTACTCCGTGAGCTCTTACATGCTCCCAAATGGATAGCTCTCTTCTATGTGTCTATGTCTTCCCTCCTCAGCTAGATTCCAAACTCTCAGCAAGCAGAAGCCATGCCTTATACAGTGGTACCTCGAGATACGAGTTTAATTCGTTCGGTAACCTTGAGGCGTGGGAAACTATGAGATGCTCGAGTTACCGTAAACTAGTGGGTCATGTGCAGCTGGCTGATCCGCATGATGACTCCTACCTCAAATGTTGCTCGTATTTCAAAGCAAGAATCGCTCGCTCGATGGCTCATATCTCAAAAATCTCGTATGTTAGGGCACTCGTATCTCGAGGTCCCACTGTACCTCTCTGCCTGACTCTCAGCAGCTCTGCACTGGGAAAGTCAACCCTTTTTCAGCGTGTAATTTCGCATGCTGACTTAGAGGCAAAAATCAGTCCACCGGGGAGCCTCCACGCGAGGCCTGTGATTGGTGGTTCCAATTACAGGAGGCTCACAGGAGCGGCCACCCCCCATTTGTTTTCACTCCATTAGGAAATTCTTTGTGGTAATTCAACATTTTGTCCCGTGACCCATTAAGTAAAGCGACCTTGAAAGCCATTTAATTAAAACCCGGCGATTCTCGCAAGATTGCCAAAATTTCTCGAACTCTCTCCAGGCAAAACCGTGGCTTATAAAACAGCATTTTCAGATATCACCCAGCGGCTCAGGCTTATGCGAAGATGAAGTTCTGAGAATCTCCTCCCACGTGGTTGAGGTCACTTGGCTGCTAGATAGATTTTTGCAAACGAATCTCAAGGTCCAAAAGCTGTAGCATAAAAATATAATAGCGACCTGGGTGTGCTGACACAGTCCCAGCAATTAAAGTTAAAACCAGCACTTACGGCTTTTTAGCATCAAAAGTAATTCCTTCCCCCCAATGAAAAGTCACCCTCTTTGGAGCTAAGTCTTTTCGGCACCGAGAACTGCCATTTTCCCAGCAAAGATTTATTGAGAGCTCACAATGCACCAAATTGCAGTAAACAAACAATACAAGGAAAAATCATGCCTGGGTTCTTGACTCAAGGAGTCAATGTATTAACAAGGGTCAGGTAATATAAGGTTATTAAACTCAAGTTCAGGCGCTAGGAGGGATGTGTACATTGGAAAGAGTGGTAATACACAGAGGGAGGCCAATCTTGGGGGGAAGGGGAAAGACTAGGTCAAGAAAGACTTCAGAGAGGATGTCTTAAAAGATGTGCAATTGGCCCTGAAACGGTGGCTAATTGTTGGTGGGCCATACATCAAAAGATTGCAGGTTCACCGAAACTGGTTTGGCTCAGTGGATAGAGCGTCGGCCTGCAGACTGAAAGGTCCCAGGTTCGATTCCAGTCAAGGGCATGTATCTTGGTGGCGGGCCCATTTCCAGTAGGGGGCATGCAAGAGGCGGCTGATCGATGTCTCTCTCATCGATGTTTCTAGCTCTCTATCCCTCTCCTTTCCTCTCTGTAAAAAATTATTAAAATAGATATTAAAAAAAAAAAAGATTGCAGGTTCAATTCCTGGTCAGGTTGCATATAAGAGGTGGCCAATTGATGTTTCTCTCTCCCTCCCTCTCTCTCTGAAAACTAATAAGCATATCGTAGGGAGAACATTAAAAAAAAAAAAAGATACTCGGTTGGTGGGTAGCACCTCAATAAGCTAAACATAAAATAAACATATTATTTAGCAAGTCCACTCCAAAGTTTATGTTTGCCCCCAAATTGAAGCAGGTGCAAACATAAACTTTGTACCCAAATATTCATAGCAGCACTATTCACAATAGCCAAAAGGTTAAAACAACCCAAATATTCATCAATGGATGAAGGAATAAGCAAAATAAAATACATTCATACAATGGAATATTATCCTATATAATAAAGAGGTAATATGCAAATTGAACATCACTCCAACACACAAGTTGGCTGCCCCCATGTGGTCAAAGATGTCCACCCCCATGTGGACACAAAATGGCTGCCACAAGATGGCCAGCAGGGGAGGGCAGTTGTGGGCAATCAGGCCAGCGGGAGAAGGCAGTTGGAAGGGACCAGGCCTGCAAGAGAGGGCAGTTGGGGGCAACCAGGCCTGCAGGGGAGGACAGTTAGGGGAACCTAGGTCTGCAGGGGAGGACAGCTGGGGGGACCCAGGCCTGCAGGGGAGGGAAGTTGGGGGGGACCATGCCTGCAGGTAAGGGCAGATGGGGGGGACCAGGCCAGCAGGGGAGCAGTTAGGCATCAATCAGACTGGCAAGGGAACAGTTAGGGGATGATCAGGCAGGCAGGCAGGCGAGTGGTTGGGAGCCAGCAGTCCTGGATTGTGAGAGGGATGTCTGACTGCCCATTTAGGCCCGACTCAATGGGTCCCAGATTGGAGAGGGGGCAGCTGAGCTGAGGGACTCCCCTCCCACCCTTTGCATAAATTTCGTACACTGGGCCTCTAGTTTGTCCATAATATGAAATGATGTGCTGGTATGCTACAACATGGATGAACCTTGAAAACATGTTAAGACCGTGGTTGGCATGAACTGCGGCTCGTGAGCCACATGGGGCTCGTTGGCCCCTTGAGTGTGGCTCTTCCACAAAATACCACGGCCTGGGCGAGTCTCTTTTGAAGAAGTGGCGTTAGAAGAAGTTTAAGTTTAAAAAATTTGGCTCTTAAATGTCAATCATTGTACTGTTAATATTTGGCTCTGTTGACTAATGAGTTTGCCAACCACTGTGTTAAGAGAATGAAGCTAGGCACAAAAGCCACAAATGGCCTGATTCTATCTATATAAAATATCTGGAATAAGCAAATCCATAAGACAGGAAGCAGATTAGTGGTTGCCAGAAGATTTAGGGGAAATTGGGAAGTGGTTACAGGGTTTCCTTTTGGGGTGATGAGAACCTGGAACTAAGTACCGATAATGGTTGCACAATTAGTGAATGTACTAAACACTACTGAATTGTACCCTTTAAAATAATTAAAATGCTCAATTTTAAATTATGATAATATTAATACCTGACACCAGGGGACAGAACATTGCAGGAAGAGGCACCAAATGCATGTAGACCTGAAACCCCCTGGTGGATGACTTCAAGAGATTTGATGTGACCGGTGCCAATTGCACCTCCTACTCATTGTGACAACCATAGTGTCCCCACGCATTTTCATCGTCAAGAACTGCTGACTTAGACATGGGGAATTCTCTAAATTAAATGTAAACACGCCCTTCTTGATTGCCAGCAGATTTAAATTTGAATTTATTTCCAAGGGAGGATCTGAGCCAGTTGATTTGAGGTCATTAAAAGCGGGTGAGGCACTCTTCTGGCGTGGTCTTAGCTGGGCTAATGTATGCCTGCAGAGAGGAGGCAGATTGTTTGATTAATTAGAAGTCATTACTCTGTTAGATACGGCATGTACTGAAATTCAGGAAATTTTATTAAACTATGGGCAGGAAGATCGTTTTTTATGTCAGGACATAAAGTCTATGATATTTTATTTAAAGATAATTTTATAGCCACAGAGATTTGGAACGTAGCCTTGTTTTATGAGATGCTTTAATGTCGTGGGCCACCCTGAGAAAGATGAAATGTTACACTTTTGAACTCCTTTTTTGTAGGTTTCCATCCGCTAAGGGATAATGGGTGCTGTTGATTTGGGTTGGGGAAAGCTTTCTGAGACCATATTTTCTGGTCAAATTAGGTCTAAGAGAGCACAGATGAAAGGGACACCAAAGTTTGCTTTTGCTTAGAAACACAGTTCCGGGAAGGGCAGGCAACTTCTTGCCGGTGGGGATGGGATTCTTTCGTGGATTATCAAGGAAAGCAGGCCAGGAGACCCACGGACGGGAGGAGATTTATTTGCGCGGTAAGATTCATTTGGTGGAAATAGAAGGCTGTCCCCAGGTTCCCGTGTTCGTGCCATGGAGAAAGTTCAGCCTTGTCTTCCTCAGGCCCAGAAAGAGGCCTGTGTCCAGACTCTTGGGGCCATTGGTTCGGTCCATATCTCTGTCCCCCTCGGCTAGCTTAGTCTGTGTCCCTGGCTGTGCTCCAGTTGCTCTGTGCCCAGGCCGGTGCTTAGTCAACCTGGCTGCCAGGGCACAGGTGGCTGCTAGAGCCACATGGTTACTATGGTGTGTGTGTGTGTGTGTGTGTGTGTGTGTGTGTGTGTGAGAGAGAGAGAGAGAGAGAGAGAGAGAGAGAGAGAGAGAGAGAGAAGGAGCGCTTTATTTTTTATTTTTTAAATATATTTTTATTTATTTTTTACAGAGAGGAAGGGAGAAGGATAGAAAGTCAGAAACATCGATGAGAGAGAGACATCGAACAGCCACCTCCTGTTCGCCCCCCACTGGAGCTGTGCCCCCAAGCAAGGTACATGCCCCAGACCGGAATCGAACCTGGGACATTTCAGTCCACAGGCTGACGCTCTATCCACTGAGCCAAACCAGTTTTGGCAGGAGCACTTTATTTTATTAAGCTTGGATTGTATTACCTTGGGCTTGGGAAGCGCCAGGTGCTTCTTCAAAGGAACTGATCAATTTCCCAGTCTTTTCCATAACCAATCCATTTCCTAGACCCTCCGGGGTTCTATGTTCCTTATCCAATCCGATCCTTTCCCCAGTCCAGACACGCCCCTTCATGGTCACTATCTCGGTTCCTCCTGTGCATGCCTCAACGTGGGGGTACCTCCCTCCATGCCATTTTGGCTTCTGGTGGGTCTGCTGCCTCCACCAGAGGCATTTCCCCAGGATTGTTCTTTCCCTCCCGCAGTGATGACTGGTTAATGGTCCTTGCTGCCCACTTCAGGAACTTGGAGGTCCCCTGGAGAGTGTCTGGAGCTATGCTTCCTGGTTGATTGTGCTTCTTAATGTCCCTTTCCTTTTATTCTCTTCCTTTTTTAGTATCTCACTACCTACACTAACACACAGACGTATTAGCTGGAAACACCTTACATCACCAATTCAGCTTGAAAACAACACTCACTCCCATTCGCCCCTGGACCTTGTTAAAATAAAGTATGGCTTTGTCAAATTCCTTCACTCCCTTTTTGATTACAGTGGTACCTCAAGATACGAGTTTAATTTGTTCCATAACCTTGAGGCGTGGGAAACTATGAAACGCTCGAGTCGCGGTAAACTGGTGGGTCCTGTGCAGCCGGCAGATCCTCGCAATTACTTGTATCTCAACTGTTGCTTGTATTTCAAAGCAAAAATCGCTCACTCGATGGCTCGTATCTCAAAAATCTCATATGTTAGGGCACTCGTATCTCGAGGTACCACTGTACTAGGATATCTAAATCAGAACCTTTTGCGGTGAGAATCTTAGCCTAGTGAGTCAAGATGTTTAAAAATGGGTGGCAAAGAATGGGAGAAAGGAGGGAAGAGAAGAAAGGAGAGAGGGAGAAAGTTGTTTAAGCAACCACAGTTTACTGGTACAAATATATATATATATATCCTTGTAGATATAAACCCTATTTCCTTTTAACAAACACTACTCTCAAGGATCCAAACCCCCACAAATGTGTAAGCACAAGTATATCTACGCATACATACACACACAGACATCCCTATAAGAGATTGGATAAGAATCATTCAGCACATAATTGAAAGGTTAGCATGGGTGGTGCACCCAGGCAGGCTAAAGAGCCATCTCAGGTGGTGATTTCAGGAAAACTTAATGTATTAAAGAAGAGGGAGATGGGGGATGGGATCCCCAAAGGGAAAGGCTGCATAGCGCTGAGCCACGGGGACACTGGGTCGAGGTGGAGTTTCATCAGCTTTTGTCATCAGTGGGTTTGGGGGCGCTGAGGTGGTGGGCTGGGAATGTGGATGGCTGCAGGTGTGCGATCAGCTGTCTTGACGACAGTTTCAATTCCTTATACGGCCTGACTCCTGGTGGTCAGTGAGATTGTCCTGGCCTATTGTTCTCCTGTGGCGGGAAGTTTACAAATGGCCAGTCAGGGTAGTTGTACCCTTTACTCCTAATAAATTAGGGTGATTCTTTTAGGCGTCAGCCATTATTCACTTGTCTTCATACCACCCTGCACACAAGCTCCTCCTCTCTGTCATCTGTGTCAGCTCAACCACACCAAAGCCCACCCTCCACTGCTGACTTTACTAACTGCCGCTGCACACTGTTATCTTCCGGCTCAAAAGCACAAGTTCCTCCATGTCCCCGAGCTGGTTAATAACCCCACCCTCCACCTCATCACCCAGCCACCTCTTCATTGTACCACCGAATGGCTTTTCCCACTCCTCCACTTCTTAGTTATCAGTGGTACCTCGAGATACAAGTTTAATTCGTTCCGTAACCTTGAGGTGTGGGAAACTATGAGACGCTCGAGTCTCGGTAAACTGGTGGGTCGTGTGCAGCCGGCCGATCCGCGCGATGACTCCTATCTCAAATGTTGCTCGTATTTCAAAGCAAAAATTGCTCGCTCGACGGCTCATATCTCAAAAATCTCGTATGTTAGGGCACTCGTATCTTGAGGTACCACTGTATTTTGCAGCACTGAATCTCTCAATAATTCTCCCCGGAAATATCTGTTATGAGCTTACTATATGGCATCATGGTCCGAGGTGTTAGGAACCAAGACAAATAAGACTCTGAAGCCCCCTTTTCCTTAGTTTCCAATGTGGGGGAAGGAAAAGTTTTGTCTCTGAGATCTGGACAGTCTCAGAATTCAATTGACAGGAGACAGATCAACAGGAGAAAACAGCCAACTCTCTACATATGTGCCCAGTAGAGATTCTGCAAGAATAGGGAACCCGGAAGACAGACGGGGCGGTCATATGCCAGCCTGAGTGGAGGAGAAATGGGGCTGGTGGTGTGGACCTCAAAGGGGAGGAAGGCAACCCCCAGGCAGATGAGGAAGGGCAGACATGCGGTAAACAAATTCCTGGCAGGCCACCCAGACACAATGGGGCACAGAGCGGAGTCTAACAAACAGGCTTCGCCAGATTTTTCCCTGCCTGCCACCTTAACTCACACATGCCGAGGTGGATATGCTGACGTGAATCCCTGCAGTGAAGGGCTCCTTTCCTTGAGGCAGGTTTTCCCATCTGAATTCCTTTAGGTGGGTAAGGAAGGTCAGAGGTTCTGAGTCTTTTGTGTCTTAAAAGTAACCGGTTTAAAATAATACCCCAAAAGGCATATTTGGGAGGCAGCAAACTTTGGCCTCTATCACTGTTCATACCAGTCTCATATAGTTTAAGCATCTCCATTTTCTTAGAATTACAGTGGTACCTCGAGATACGAGTTTAATTCGTTCCGTAACCTTGAGGCGTGGGAAACTATGAGACGCTCGAGTCGCGGTAAACTGGTGGGTCGTGTGCAGCCGGCTGATCCACGTGATGACTCCTATCTCAAATGTTACTCGTATTTCAAAGCAAAAATTGCTCGCTCAATGGCTTGTATCTCAAAAATCTCGTATGTTATGGCACTCGTACCTGGAGGTACCATTGTACTACAGTTGTTATTGAGCTAGTATCTGCTTTCTACATCAAACAGCTTATTCCTGTCACTTCCTCTTTCTAAAATGACTAGAGGCCCCATGCACGAAATTTGTGCAAAGGGTTCTGCCCTCGCAGCCCCAGCTTCGTCTGGAAGGTTGTCTGGAAGGACATCCGGAAGGTCATTCGGCTGTCTGGTCTAATTAGCATATTACTCCTTTATTATTATAGACTAGAGGCCCGGTGCATGAAATTCATGCACTGGGTGGGGGGGGGGGTGTCCTTCAGTCTGGCCTGCCCCCTTTCACAGTCTGGGAGCCCCCGATTGATGGCCCCTCAGAGGGAGGTCCCGCCCACCACCACCCCGGGTAGTCTGGGCCTCCCTCTTTGGGGTGATTGCAGAGCCTCCCGGCTGGTGGCCTGGACCTCCTGCTGCTGGGCGATCATGGGTGATGGCAGGGGTCCCGACCAATTGCGTCACACCCGCCTTGGTGGTGGCAGTCAGTGCTGGGTTGCTGCAGTGTCGGGGACCCAGGAGAGACCAAGAGATCAGCAGTTGAGCCTGCTCGCCAGTCCCCGCCCACCCGAGCCTATTGAACGCGCAGCCTGGCATTCGGTCGTCCATTCAGATCCTTTGGAAGTTATAAACCCTGGCCCTTTATATATTAGGAGGTTACCAGACTAAAGGGGTTTGTTTCAAAGCCCAGTCAAATTCAAGCAGGAGCCAAAACTGGTTTGGCTCGGTGGATAGAGCGTTGGCCTGTGGACTGAGGGGTCCCAGGTTCGATTCGGGTCAAGGGCATGTATCCTGGTTGAGGGCACGTCCCCAGTAGGGGGCGTGCAGGAGGCGGCTAATCGATGTCTTTCTCTCATCGATGTTTCTAACTGTCTATCCCTCTCTCTTCCTCTCTGTAAGAAAGCAATAAAAATATATTAAAAAAAAATTCAAGCAGGAGTTTGCAGCGAAGGGATAAGGGTTTATTGTTTTGAGGAAATGATGCTAGGCTGGCCTCACAGGTGACCTGGTGCTTAAAGACCTGGCTCCCTGATGGCTTCCAGGGGATGGCTTACATAGGGGACAAGAGTGCTAGGGTTGTGGTTTCTACAGATGGGTTAGCGCCAGAGTAGGGGGCAGTTGATCCTTGTAGCACCATGGCGTCACTTCGTCTGGTCTCTCCAGGGTGTGGTCAGTGGGGCTGTTCTGGAGCCAGAACACAGCTGAGGCCGAGATGCCCTCTCTGCTTGACTGAACTCTTTGTTCCTCAGATTCTTTGATGCTGACCAGAACCGTGCTGTCCTGAGGGCTTGATGACTGACAGAGTGGACGTGCCAGGGAGCGGGAGGCAGTAAGTCAGGGGACTCTCAGGCGGGACAGGGCCAGTTTGAATCCAAAGGAAAGGAGAAAGGTCATTTTTAAGAAACGAAGTTTCTGCTCCTTGACACCACCCACCAGTGATTTTCCATTCCCTCACATCACTTTAGGGCAGCGGTTCTCAACCTGTGGGTCGAGACCCCTTTGGGGGGTCGAACGACCCTTTCACAGGGGTCGCATAAGACCACTGGAAAATGCAGATATTTACCTCACGATGCATCACAGTAGCAACATTTCATGGTTGGGGGTCACCATCCCATGAGGAACTGTATGCAAGGGTCGCGGCCTTAGGAAGGTTGAGAACCACTGCTTTAGGGCCTGCCTCTAACGGGGGGTCAGATTATGCACCCATTTCTCCAGGGAATGTCACTTGTCTCAGCTGGAGGCCCTCTCCCCTTCCTCTGTTGGCCAAAGAACTCTGTCATTCCTTTCCGTTCTTATTCATCTTACCTTTTGCAGAGTTATTTATTTATATGTCTTCCTTCCCATAATTCACGACTTCCATGAGCGCAGGAAGTGTGATTTATTGTGCGCTCCACGGGACTCAGCCCAGTAGTTGGTACTCAATAAATATTTGTTGAATGAATGATTGAGCTCGAGTTTGGTTCAAAATATACTTTATCATCCTGTGTTTCTTTGTTTCTCCTCCATTAATTAAAAAAGAAACCCACAATACGTTTGACCATTTATTTCTGCCGAGAGAAGAACACTGATAGTCAAAGGACTGACATTATTTGTGATAATGATCAATTTAGATATTATATTAAAATTTGAAAACAAATTTATCATAATCAAGGCACAGAAAATCGCTAATTATAACAAAGAGCAAAATAACCCTTGAGTCCTCAATCATGGTCATAAAACGGGATTCTAAATTAATGCAAAGATAAGCAATCCTTTGTGAATATTTGACTTATAAAATAATTTAAACAAGAAGCGGGGAGTTGCCAGAACCGGTTTGGCTCAGTGGATAGAGCGTCAGCTGTGGACTCAAGGGTCCCGGGTTCGATTCTGGTTAAGGGCATGAATCTTGGTTGCGGGCACATCCCCAGTAGGGGGCGTGCAGGAGGCAGCTGATCGATGTCTCTCTCATGTCTCTCTCATCGATGTTTCTAACTCTCTCTCTCCCTTCCTCTCTGCGAAAAATCAATAAAATATATTAAAAAAAAAAAGAAGGGGGGAGATGACATTCAGAACTCCACCCTTTAAGATAACCTCTTCTTGCCAACACCGGTTTAGCTCAGTGGATAGAGCATCAGCCTTCGGACTGAAAGGTCCCAGGTTCGATTCCGGTCGGGGGCATGTACCTTGCTTGCGGGCACATCTCCACTATGGGGAGTGAAGAAGGCAGCTGATCGATGTCTCTCTCATCGATGTTTCTGACTTTCTATCCCTCTCCCTTCCTCTCTGTAAAAAATCAATAAAATATATTAAAAAAAAAAGATAACCTCTTCTTGTTCCCCAGTTTGGAACAATTTTGTCTTCTCTTAGACAGATATAAAGCTGGCATGAATCGGGGAGCTGAGACCATCTGCCCACAATTGTCCCCAACCCTGCAGGTCTGTGTCTGCTGCTGGGCTAAGGGAGATACGTTCACAGCATTCCAGCAGGAAACATGAAATGGGTATCTCCCTCCCCTCCCCCCCCCAAAAAAAATGAGGCTATAAATGAGGCTAAATAGATCAAAGTAAAGTTCCTAATGGCTCTTTTATATTATATTTTGGGTTAAATGGCTCTTGGAATCAAGCCTGGTGACCTAACCGTAAAACCTTAATGGTCTGGGGATTGCATTTTGAAACGCCCTCTTTCTGTACATTTTTAGCAGCTGAGGGAAGTCCTCTCCTGTTCTTACTCAGTCCCACTGACCTTGCATCGTGGCTGTCTGTCCTGTGGTCTCCGTCCTGGGGGGTCTGGAAGGGTTCACAAGTGGACATACCATTCGCCGAATCACACTTAAAACCCATTCTAGTGGCATTTGTTAGAAAGTAAGAACAATAATAATAATAAAAAAGAAACTGTGCACGAAAGGAGACATTGAAGGTGATTCTTGAAATTTTTTTTTCTGAGATGTATTGCCATTAGATTGTATCCATTTGTTCGAAGAACAATTTATGTCTTAATGCAGCTCACCCCAAACTTACTCTGCATCCTCATCTGCCCAGAAATCATAAACACACGAGGCTGGAGGAGCCCTTGGTGATCATCTGGTCCAGCGCCCTCCTTTGTCCTACAAACAGTAAAAATGGCTTCAGTTTTATCTTTATCATAAATTCTGGATTCATGGTGTGAATACAGCCCCTCAGGTTCCCAGTATAGCCAGCTGGGTCTTAGATTGAACCACCTTTGTTTATAAAACTGCAGGGAGAATTAATACCAGACCGAAGAAAGTAATATCGGTTCTATAAAGCGAATCTCTGGAAATGAAGGAACACAGAACTCAAAGTTCTAAATTAAGACTCGGCACGCAGGAAGAATAAATGAAAGAAGCACCGCCAGCGATGGCTTAGCGCCCTGACTCCTCCATGCTTTGGAGAGAAACTGGTTCTTTCCCGTAAACCTTTGGAAACTGGCTTGGTAATTTGAGCAAATAGCCCAGAGGCCTCTGTGTAAAGACTGTCTTGGTAATTAGGGATGTCTTTGCCCAATCCTGCCCCCCGATTTGGGAATTCCTTATGACACAGGAAAGCTGTGAGCAGGGGTGCCTGGGAAAACAGGGGAGTTGTCTTTTGGGGTCTCTTGTGACCCACGAGGGTTATGGGTACTTCTAGAGTGAGCGGGTGAGTGAAGAAGGTTGCCGAGCAGATGAGGAAGATGGAGGAAGTGGCATAAAAACAAATCTCTTAAACATGGGTGCAGATAGAAAGAAAAACTATTGAAAAACAAAATGATAAAACAGCCCCTGGATCAAACCCATTTACTCTTCAACTGGATCGTTCCGCCTTTATCTGATTTATATATTGAGATTCCTTGTAACATTTTCTTTTTTTAAAAAAGAGTTGTATTAAAGGGTGTTCAAAAAGACTTAAGAACCATCGATCTATTTTCATTCCCCTCCATTTAAAATCAATGAAAAGACATTAATTAAGCACCTGCTGCATTTTGTGAATTATGGTGGTTCTGGGTTTGTAGAGATGAATTAAGACACACTTCCTGCTAGTCAGAAGTTTATCATTTATGGGAAGGACAGACTCATCTATCACCACAACAGAGATGATAAGAGCTGTGGGAACGCGGACGCAGGAGCAATTAATTCAGTCCGAGATGGCTAAATAAAGCTATAAAAAGGTAACATTTGAGTTAGACTTAACTATGTTAGAAGTGTGTCAGGGGGACAGATAGGATGCTTTACTCAAGGGCAAGTACGCCCGGTGCGGTTGGCGTTAGGAGCCTGCCAGGGGAGGAGAGAGTGCTGGGGATGCGCTGGAGAGGGAGGCTGGGAGGTGCATTTTGTTCAGTTCTGCAATAAAACCATCACCACCATCAGGATAGTGAATACCTATCGTACCCCGATTTTCCCCATGCCTCCTCGTAATTCCTCTCTCCCACCTCCCCACCCCAGACCTTTCCTGATCCTTCCCTTTGTGGCATTATGGGTCTGCTTTCTGTCACAGCAGATTAGTTTGCATTTTCAAGAGTTCTGTATACAGTGGTACCTCGAGATACGAGTGCCCTAACATATGAGATTTTTGAGATACGAGCCTTCAAGAGAGCGATTTTTGCTTTGAAATACGAGCAACATCTGAGATAGGAGTCATCGCGAGGATTGCCCGGTTGCACACGACCCACCAGTTTACCTCGACTCGAGCGTCTCATAGTTTCCCACGCCTCAAGGTTACGGAACGAATTAAACTCATATCTCGAGGTACCACTGTAAATGGAATCACCTAGGAAGTACTTATTGTTGTCTAGATTCTTTCACTCAGACTGATTTGCGTTGTTGTGTAGATCTAGGGTGCGTTCCTTTTTCATCGCTGAGTAGTATTTCATCGCTGCTTTTTTTCTCTGAGTCAGTTTCACTCTTTCATTGGCGCCTAGCTGTCTTGTGTGGAAGGGAGCCTGGCCCATGGATGTTCCAAGATTTACCTTTATGGCTGCCTCCACCGAGAACAGATTTTCATTCTGATCCCAAGTTCTGGAATTCCTGAGAAGGGATCTCATTGACCTGTTGTGGGTCAGACACTCGCCCCTGCACCAAAGGACTGTGGCTCAGTGGGCAGCGACACAGGAAGAGCATGGCAGAGCCATGAGACTCTTCACAGTCTGTTTAATTCCAGCCGTCTACCCAGCAAAGCTGTCATTCAGAATTGAAGGGCAGATAAAGAGCTTCACAGATAAGAAAAAACTAAAGGAGTTCATCAGCACCAAACCAGTATTATATGAAATGCTGAAAGGTACTCTTTAAGAAGAGGAAGAAGAAGAAAAAGGTAAAGATAAAAATTATGAACAACAAATCATATCTGTCAACAAGTGAATCTAAAAATCAAGAGAATTAAAAATCTGATGAACACAATAAACTGGTGAATATAATGGAATCAGGGGCATAGAAAGGGAGTGGACTGACAATTCTCAGGGGGATAGGGGTGAGGGGGGTGCAGGGAGAGACTGGACAAAAATCATACACCTGTGGATGAGGACAATGATTGGGGGGAGGTAAGGGTAGAGGGAGGGATGGGAGCCAGGTGGAGGGGAGCTATGGGGCGAAAAGGAGGAACAATTGTACTGATTTGAACAATAAGGATTTATTAAATAAAAAACGATTTCCAAAATGGATTATGACATGAAAAAAAAAGGGGGGGAAGATGCAGAATGATATACATAGCATTCTCTCATTTGTATAGAAAAAAGAGATTGCATTTTAAATTTATATTTGCTGGAATGCATGTTTAAAATTTGTGCAAGGAATTCACAAGAAATATTAACATGGCTGCTGGTGTGGGAAGGTGAAATGGAAGTGAACACATAGGGACAGACCTGGGAAACAAACGTGTGTGTGTGTGTGTGTGTGTGTGTATACACATATATATATGTAATATGTATTTAATTTTAAATCATGTAAATGGATCTACATACAGATTGAATGACTTAGAAATGTATATTGCGTGTCGTAAGTCAGTGATTTTTAGCCTTTTCCATCTCCTGGCACACACATGTTGAGGACACACATGGGATGAAACCTACTTCCTCCGCTCCAGAAACCCATGTCTACGCGGTAGCCTTTTCCCTGAGGGGAGGGTCCCCGCAGTCTCCTAAGGAGCAGAGATGCTTCTGGAGCACAGACTTCTTCCCTCCGTGCCCAGACATAAGCACAAGTCGCAAATCTAGGCGGCTTGGGAGGGAAAAACCCGCCTGTCACGCGTGTGCCCGCAAAGCCCTGGTTATTGTTCTGGGTGGAAGGCAGAGGAGAGGGGAGCGGAGAAATGGCAGATGCAGCCTTTTAATTTGCTGGCAATTAATTCTTTCACTTCCTTTAAATTAAAACGTGCAGCCCTCTCCCAGTCACTCATCAGCAACTGTTAGCATCAGTGTCTTTTCGGCACGGGGAAGGCTCGGCGCGCAAACAGCCCATTACCTCGCCGCGAAAGATAAATGGTAGAACCTTGATTAAGAAGAATCCTCTGGGAATGAGTTTTCCTGGTTCAGTGATTCTCGTGCTTCCTGGAGATTTAGCCAGAAAACTCTTTTTAAACTCTAGCATTTGTTCACTGCGCCAATTAATCTGCGCGGCCCGGGATGGTGGTGAAGAGCAGCCTCCGGAGCCCGGCGGCCTGGGTGCAGTCTCAGCTCCATCGCGTCGTCGCCTGGGGCAGCTGGCTTACCTCTCTGGACCTCTGTCTCCTCCTCTGTAGCAGGGAGATGCTAGTAGTTCTTATTTCATAGGATATGTATGAAACATTAGATAAAATAACACATATAAGATCCAAAGGACTGTGGTTAGCACATAGTAGGTACTCTGTGACTGACTGTTGTTATTGATCACTGTACAGTCTATCCATGAAAGGACAATGAGCAGGGTAGGCATGACCCCTGTCTCCCAATGAAGTCCTGCTATTGTACATTATTTTTATTTATTTTATTTTTTTTGCATTTTTATTTTTTTAATTAATTTTTATACATATCTCCCCATTGCCCCCCCTCCCTCCCAGGCATACCCCAACCCCCCAGTGTCTATGTTCATTGGTTATGCTTATATGCATGCATACAAGTCCTTAATTGATCTCTTATCTACCTCACCTAACTTTAATCTTCCTGCTGTGATTTCACAGTCTGTTTGAAGCTTTACTGCCTCTGTATCTATCCTTTTGTTCATCAGTTTATAATGTTCTTTATTATCCACAAATGAGTGAGATCATGTGATGCTTCTCCTTTATTGACTGGCTTATTTCACTAAGCATAAGGCTTTCCAGTTCAAATTCTTTATTTTTTTAAAATATATTTTATTGATTTTTTTTTTTACAGAGAGGAAGGGAGAGGGATAGAGAGTTAGAAACATCGATGAGAGAGAAACATCGATCAGCTGCCTCCTGCACACCCCCCACTGGGGATGTGCCTGCAACCAAGGTACATGCCCTAGACCGGAATCTAACCTGGGACCTTTCAGTCCGCAGGCTGACCCTCTATCCACTGAGCCAAACCGGTTTCGGCGAAGTCCTGCTATTATAAAAGCATTCAGGCAATATAGACCCATATAGAGTAAAATAGGAAATCATACTCCATCTCCCCTAATTATACTTCTCAGAGGTAGCCATTATTAATAACTTTATGTCTATCCATCCAAGCTATTTTTCTACTTTGGAAGGATAGGAATAAAGAACCCCAACTAAGCAGCTTGAAATAACAAAATCCATTGACTTATAGTTCTGGAGGTCAGAAGTTCAAAAATCAGTTTTGATTTTTATAAGAAGTATAATCATTTTTTTCTAAAAATATATCACCTGCATTTTTGCAGGCCAGTCCACACAGCTCTATCTCCTTTGCCTCATATAATAGAGTAATCCATACTTTTTAATTTAATCTTCTTCCTTTCGATACATAATAGGTTATTCCAAATATTTAAATAATGCCGACAATGCCAAAATGAACATTCTTGTACAGTTAGCTGTGTACTTTCGTAGAATGTTTTTGGCATAATAGTCTTAAAATGGACATTGCCTTTTAGAAATTCTTGTTTAATTGGACATTCCGTGTTATGAACACTTTCAATCGACAACGCAGGAGTGAAACGGTATTGAACAGAACCTCGCAGCCATTAGGACAAATCCCCAGCCCCTCGTACCAGGCTGTGGAGGAAAGTCATTGGAGCTGAAACAGATGATTTGGTTGCAGTTTTCTTCCTTCTAAATAGATGGCAGAAACATTCTCATTAAGAGCTGTGATTAACCAAGTTCCAGATGATTATGGCTTTCATCTTCATCTCAGAATCCCATTCACATCCTCTTTCTCTGCTAGCTCATTCTCCCCATCGTGACCCGGCAAAAAACACCCGTGACACTCTGACTTCCGTTCTCCAGATATTCAGAGCACCTGACCAATGGAAGAAGGAGCAAGTGAGCAGAGAAAGAGGGAGGCAGAGTTAAGAGAAAGGACAGCCAGATGGGGATCGTGATATATTTATACTGGAAAAATCACTTAAGAGAAGTCTCATGCTGTAACTGTGTGCAGATTATGACCGATTGGGTAGATGCCTTTGTGGTCTTGAGCTAAGCCAAAGGCAGGCCAAAAGGTGGACTCTGGATATGAGTTAGAGTATAGGCTTAACTGTTCAACAGATCCAGTGGCTCAAGACAGAAGTTTCATTGTCCCTCTGAGAAAGGTAGGCTGGACATGCAGGCTGATCCCTGAGGTCACCCGAGACACAGGCACTGGGGCGGCTCTTCCATCCTCATGGTGGCGCCCACCTTTGGTCTCAGGTGGCTGCTGTACTGCTGCCATTTCCCACACAGTGGGAAGCAGAAAACGGAGCACAGGCCCTTTCCTCTGTAAGTAATATGGTACCGACGTTGCTCATATCACTTCTGCGCACATTTCAATAGCGGGAATGTAGTCCCCTGTCCCTCCTAGTTGCCATAACAAAGTACCACAAACTGAGCAGCTTAAAACAACAAACATGTATTGACTCACAGTTCTGGAGGCCAGAAGTTCAAAATCAAGGTGTTGGCAGTGCCTTGCTGCCTTTCAGCCATGCAGAAGATAATCCTGCTCTGCCTCCTGTAGCTTCTGTTGTTTGTTTGTTTGTTTCTGGCCATCTTTGGCATTCCTTGGCTTATAGATGCATCAATCCAATCTCTGCCACCACCATCACATGCCACCTTCTCCCTGTGAATCCCTGTCTTCACATAGTTGTCATTTTTTAAAATATATATCCTATATAACCACAGGCTAGTATGCAAATTGACCGAACAGTGGAAAGACTGGTTGCTATGATGCGCACTGACCACCAAGGGGCAGACACTCAACGCAGGAGCTGTTCCCTGGAGGTCAGTGCGCTCCCACAGGGGGAGTCATGACTGGCAGGCACCTCTCCCACCTCTGTGGCAGGTGGACATCCCCCAAGGGATCCCGGACTGCAAGAGGGCGCAGGCCAGGCTGAGGAAACGGCCCCTACCTCCCTGCACAAATGTTGTGCACTGGGGCGCCCCCCCCCACTTCCCCTCTCTCTCTATATATAAATACACACACACACACATATTGATTTCTGAGAGGTCAGGAGAGGGAGATAGAGAGATAGAAACATCAGTGATGAGAGGGTCATTGACCAGCTACCTTCTGCACATCCCCTAATGGGGATCGAGTCCAAAACCCAGGCATGTGCCCTTGACTGGAATCGAACATTGGACCCTTCAGTCTGCAGGCTGATGCTCTATTCACTGAGCCAAGCCAACTAGGATATTTGTCATGTTGGACTAGGGCTCACCCTAATGACTTCATCTTAACATGATTACATCCACAGAGACTATTTCCAAATAAGGTCACCTTCCCAGGTATTAGAGGGTAAGACGTCAATATATCTTTTCGGGAGGGACACAATTCAATCCATACCATGATGTATGTCAACAGTGGATTTCAAACTCTAGCATGTCCTAGAATCACCTAGAGGATTTGTTAGAATGTAGACTGCTGGCCCACATATCTGTATCTGATTCAGCAGGTCTGGGCGGGGCCTAAGATTTGCATTTCTAATCAGTTCCCAGGGGATGCTGTAGCTGCTGGTAGTGTCGCAAAACCACTGCATTTTGCAACTCAAAATGCAGCCCGTGGACCAGCAGCAGCAACATCACCAGACGCTGGAGAAATGCAGACTCTCTCTTGACCCATAACCTGGACCTGCTGAATCCCAATCTTCATTTGGCAGGTGGTTTAAGTTGGAAAAGCCCACTTTTCCAGCACCAGCTGGACAATCCTCTAGCTCCGGATACAGAGGCAAGGTCTATGGGATCAAGGCGGTAGGCTCAGTCCAGGTCCAGGTGGCCTCCTCACGGAGGCTTCGAACAGCTTCCATTGGTATCTGGCTCTCAGTAAGAGCCACATCTCTCCTAGAGGTTCCCACCCTCAGACCTGCCCAAGCGTGGGGGATTCTGGGAAGTTCAACCTGCGATCAAGCTTTCAGACAAGTAACTGACCTTCAGGGGGCAACCACCACCTTTGCCACAGAAAAAATAGGGCTTCCTCTAAGCAGCCAATGAAACTCACACCCGGATGGTGAGAGGCCGGAGGGAACTGGGAGACCCACAGATGTTTGAAGGAGCGGATAAGGAAAATGTATTTTATGAGGGTTTTTCCGCTGACCTGTGCCTGATCTCGGGACTTACCTTGATTTCTTTCAGTGCGGTCTTTTGGATAACTATTGTCATGGCTACTCCAATGTGAGAAACAGGCTCAGTTTGTTGTGATAAGCTTTGTGCTCTAAAGAGAGAGGGGAAAACAATCCAGTTGCTATGAGTTCCTCTGACAGCACCGAGAGGTTGTGAAATTCTCTCAAATGTTCCCAGTGATATTGTTCGGGTGAGATGTTTGCCCTGACAAGCAATATTTTCCGTTCCAAATACAGAACCCGGCCCCACCTGACCCTGAACTCAGGGAAAGGAAAGCGCTGGCATCCGAAACGGCTTCCTTGACGCGGGCCACACCTCGCCTGCCAGGCTGGGCTTGTGCCCTCCGCGGCTGCTCAGAACTCGAGCCAGCAAGGTGCTCGCTCCTTCCCTGTGCACGCACTCACCGAAGGCAATTTGCAAAGATCGTTTCCCCTCCCGAAAATATGCTCCCAAGGGCAGCCCCTCTCACGTGAAAAATCTGCCTTAGAGGCAGTAGCGTAAAAGAGTGTTAGAGCTGATATCTGCCTCAATCTCTTCATCAACTCCAGCCTCTCCCTTTTATAAAGAGGATGTGACTCAACCTGGAGCACACAACCAGCCCGCGGCAGAACCTGGGGTACGTTCCAGGTGCAGAGTCCCTTCCCAGCACTTGCCATGTCACCCCTGCATGCTGCCATCACCCTGGGAGATGAACTGGCTTTGGAATGAACCGTCAACTACCATGTTGCTCCAAACCATCACCAGCTTACACTTGTGTTCTCTCTTCCTAACCGACCTGACACATGAGTGTTAGGCCCGAATCCCATGTCCAGGGCCTTACAGGTCAGGGATGTACCCATCACCCAAAAGCATGGAACAGGGGATATGGCGTAGGACTGGGTGACTCAGGAGCACATGGGAGGCAGGCAGGAATGTGGTCAGGACCATCCTGCTGTACCGGGCTCTGTGGAAACCGGGGAGCACAGGCCCCATGGAATGGGGTGGCTAATGCTCACCTCGAGCAGATAAAAGTCTTTGGGATCAGAGACCCAGCGATGGCAGACATATGCA
>PVJN01015924.1:23529-43497 GCA_004026805.1 Lasiurus borealis
CCCCCCCCCCCGGTCCCTGAGAATGTGCCTGCAACCAAGGTACATGCCCTTGACCGGAATCGAACCTGGGACCTTTCAGTCCACAGGCCGACACTCTATCCACTGTTGGCTCAGATTTTTTAAATGTCTCTTAACACACCGGCAGGCCGAGCACAGTCCAGGCCGTGGGCTGCCAGTAGCGCCTCTGCTGAAGCCAGACAGACCCCGGGGAATCCTGGCTCAGCCCCTTGACCTTGGGCAAGGCCGCTCTCGAACCTTCGCTCTCTTCGTCCATCAAACGAAGATCATATTGGTCCTATCTCATTACATTTATGGGAAGATTAGTGACCTAATGAAGGTGAAGCATGTAGAAAGCTGCCAGGCACATAATCAATATTCAATAAAGAGGCGGCACTGCCACTATTATAACTCCGAATCCTAGAGGCCCCAGGGTCCTTCAGCTCTGCCCAGAAAGCTCTCTGAAGCACAGCCGGTTTCTGAAACGGGGTCCTCCACGGCTCCCCGATCCCCGCTGAGCATCCTGTGTGAGCGTGTAGCACAGCGCCCTGACCCGGCTCTGTGGGGCTGGACAGACGGGAAGAACAAACATGGCAAGTGGCTCCAACCTCTAGAGAGTCTAGCAGGTGCCAGGGCGTGGCAAGGGGCTATGAGCCTGGGCAGAGGCAGGCCTGGGGTCAATTCCGGGTCCACAGTCACTTCCCAGCACTTTCCACATCACCCCTTCATCCTGCCATCCCCCTTGGAGACGAGCTGACTTTCAGTCCTGCAAGAGCCCGGGTGTTTCTAGGCGCTGAGCACCCTTCCAGCAACAGCTCAGCGATCCGGTGTAAGAATGTGGCCTGTGACCCGCAAGAATGTGGCCTGTGACCCGCGTCTTGTTCTGCTCTTTGTTAGCCGAGCCCGTGGAGATGAATGATGGGGCTGAGATTGGGATCTGGCCCGCGGGGCCAGACAGCAGGACAGGAGTGTGAACTCGTGGCTGAAAACTCTCTGGAATGCCGCCCAGCGAGCGCGGTGGGTGTTACGTCAATTCCCAGCAAGGATGGACCAGGGTTGGGGATGAGAGAGGCTGGCCGTGTTGCCGGGGGCACCGGGCTTAGAGCGCTTGTGAAAATGCGGGCAAACGCGCTTCCCTTAGGAAGGGTCAGAGGTGGTTTCTGCAGCAGATCCCACAGCTGCTGGGGCGGCAGAGCTTCTGAGGGCAGAGCCCCAGTGGGCAGGGCTAGCATGGAGCGGGGAGGAACGTGTGCAGGGCGCGGAAGGAGGGGCTGAGACATTGAAAATGGCCTTGAGCCGAGACCGGTTTGGCTCAGTGGATAGAGCGTCGGCCTGCGGACTGAAAGGTCCCAGGTTCGATTCCGGTCGGGGGTATGTACCTTGGTTGCAGGCACATCTCCAGTGTGGGGTGTGCAGGAGGCAGCTGATTGATGTCTCTCTCTCATCGATATTTCTGACTTTCTATCCCTCTCCCTTCCTCTGTGTAAAAATCAATAAAATATATTTAAAAAAAGAAAAAGAAAGAAAAGAAAATGGCCTTGATAGAATCCTTCTCCTTCGAAGAGGTTAAAAAAGAAGATGCACTAAAAGTTAAAACCAAAGAGGTCATTGAAATTATAAATAACCCGCCTCCCCACTTTTGGGCAACAGATAAGGCCTGTTTTCTATGCACCCTAATATTTTATAATTTCTAGATTTTCTTTTTTACTATTGAGAAATGTTTCTTGTTCTATTTCCACTTCTTTTCATGGACATGGAAGACAATAGACCAAGAGGAAGGATTTAATATTTGTACAATATCTGGTGTCCCTTCTTTTCTAGAAAAAATAGCATATCCTCCACCCCGTTTTTAGGAAAAGCCAAATCTCTTCTCAGTGCTACACGTGAATCCGCTGTTTGCAGGAATTATAGAGGAAGCGGCTGTAGTGTAGTTCTAAGGGGAGGTATTGTGTGGTTGTTAATGAGCTGGTTTATGGAGTCAGATAGAATTGGGTTTCAAATATTACCCCCCCCCCCCCACTTTCTAGATGTGAACTTGGGCCAATGACTTAACCATTTCACCCTAAGCTCCCCACAGCAAGAGAGCAAAGCGAAATGAGTATCTGTTTATTTCAGATGATAATTCTGAGTCAAATGAGCCCCTGGATAGAAAGCACACACCAGGGTCTGACGCATATTTAGTGCTAAACGAATGGCAAATTTCTTTTTCATTTTAACTCTTTAAAAAAAATCCACATCTTCAAAAACGCTGGTTTCTTTAAGTGAGGTTCACGTATATAAAATGTGCTTACGTTTCTGGAGGAGAAACAGTGAAAAAAGAAACAATTCCTTCTCGCCCTTGCTGGCTTGGCTCGGTGGCTAGAGCGTCAGCCTGCAGACCAAAGGGTCCCAGGTTCGATTCCGGCCAAGGGCACATGCTTGGGTTGTGGGCTCCATCCCCAGTGGGAGACGTGCAGGAGGCAGCCAGTCAATGATTCTCTCTCATCATCGATGTTTCTATCTCTCTCTCCTTCTCCCTTCCTCTCTGAAATCAATGAAGAAATATATTTTTAAAAACATTAAAAAGAAAAGAAAAGAAATAATCCCTTCTCTTCCGGCAGCTCCTGGTGTAGCCGGGCTCAACTCCTCTGGGAGTTCTGAACCCAATGACTGGCAGGGTTTCCTGAGTCAGAACCGAAAGACAAGACCTTGACACCCTCTCCTGATCCATTTCTGGGTGGGGCCACCCCGAGGCAGGGCCCCACCTGGGTGGGAGGCTCCCTGCAGCACAAGCCTCGGACTGAGAGGGAAGGGGCATCTGGTGGCAGGTCACAGTTTTCACCACAGCTCCGTGTACCATTCCGTCTTTTCTTAAACTGCGTCTTTCTGCCAAACAGCTCCCAACGCTTCACACGCCAGCGCACCCACTGGCACGAGGCTCTTCCGAAGTGAAATGCTCCCCAGTCTCTCATGCTGAAAAGCGGCCCCGGCACATCAGTGACAGAGGCAGGCAGTCACACACAGGTCTCCTGCCAGTCAGCCCGGGTTCTGCTACTAACTACCCTGTTTCCCCGAAAGTAAGACATCCCCCGAAAATAAGACCTACTTCCAGTTTTGCCTCTCACTGTCATAGAAGGCACCCCCCCCCCCCCGATAATAAGGCCTCCCTGGAATATAAGGCCCCCGAAGCTACCGTCAGGCGTCTGACTCCTGATTTAAAGAGTCCTCGCACTGCCTGAACAGCTCTAGCTGCGCTGCGGCCAATCAGATCAGTGAGCTGGTTTGTGATGACAGCGACTACTGTACCATACCGTATACAGGTCATAAATTTCCTTCTTCTTCATGGAAAAATAAGGCATCCCCTGAAAACAAGACCTAGCGCATCTTTGGGAGCAGAAATCAATATAAGACACTGTCTTATTTTCGGGGAAACAGGGTACAATATTGCTGTTATTTTGCTGCCATGGCCAGACAGCGTGAAGCCAAACCTGAACACTGAGTTTGGTTTCCTTTCATGGAGAACGATGACTGCTCGGGGCTCTATCCCATCCCAAGTGCACCGTGAATTTCCTTGAGCATTGTCCACGCCCCCACCTCCGTCCCGCAACTGGGTTAGGTGGGCTGGACGAGGATGGACACACCACTGCCCACCGCACTGAGCCGGGGAGCTGGAGCCCAGCACGCTGGCCCGGCGCCAGGCTTTCCTGTCCCTGACCCCTGACCCCGGCTCCCTAGCTATGCTTGTCTTGCTGTCTCAAACCGTGGGCAACGCCAGGGACATCTTCAAAAAAGGGCCATTACACAGTCCAGGGTGAATCCCAGCTGTGGAGATAATCTTGAGGGGCCCTGTCTGACTTCTCTGAGCTTGTTGACAGCTATGCCATTTCTGGCTCTGGTACAGCTGTCATTTCTGCTCTGCTGAAGGATTCACCAGCACGTCCGTCTCTACTCCCTGGGAGAGAAGCATTTGAAATATGCAGTGGATTGAAGCCCCTTTGATTCCCGGGGGGCCCTCGGGCAGCATTTTAACCTTTGCTTGGGCATCAGGAGAGGGGCGCCCGGACCCCTCAGAGCTCCAGGCCACAGGCTCCTAGGTTCTGTCTTCTGACAAAGGCAAACAAAGAAGAGCTGGGGGTGGCTTATTTCAGACACACAGAATTCATGTCAAAAAGTTTAAATGAGTTTTAAAAACCCACATTTCATTCTGAATAAAGGCACAACCCACAACAGAGATCTGAGAGCTGGAACCTTTCCGTGACAAAAAGAAGTATGTTTGCAATGTACGAAAAGGAATGCCTGAAATACAATCTTTGTGAGAGACTTAAACACACATCTCAAACGTTGACAGCTAAAATAAACAAAAATGGTCAGAAACATAGAAAAATCCTCATAATAGAATTCTTCTTTTACAAAGGGGAAAAAAATGTTCCCGCTTCTGTGGAACATTTACAAAAAAGGGGATCTGATGATAAGGTACAAAGATGAATTCTAAGTTTTAAAGCATAAAATTATATGAGCCATTTTATTGTAACACAAAAAGCTAAAACTTGGAATTAAACAAAGAAACCATCCGCTCGTGGTGAAGGGCAAACTTGCAAATAGTTATTACAACAAAGTAAAATCTATTTACTTATTGAAAAATATTTTTTGTTGATTTTAGAGAGGGAAGGAGAGGGAGAGAGAGAGAAACATCAATGATGAGAGAGAATCATTGATCGGCTGCCTCCTGCACGCCCCCTACTGAAGATTGAGCTGGCAACCTAGGCATGTGCCCTGACTGACCAGGAATTGAACCGTGACTTCCTGGTTCATAGGTCAATGCTCAACCACTGAGCCACGCCAGCCAGGCAACAACAAAATAAAATGTAAACGCTAGAGATAGGCTGTTTTAAAAATAATGACATTGTGAACACTTTCATGTACTCATGTAATAAACACTTATGGACCTCCACTAATAGATACGGGACATTGTTCTAAGAGCAAGATATACAGCACTAAAAAGATAAAGCCTGTCATCATGGGCTTTTATTCCTACCTCTAGATTGGGGGCAGACAGCTCATACACAAGTACATGAATAAAACAGGATCATATCAGGGAGTGGTATTTGCTTTAATAAAGATAAGACAGAATGATGTGACTGAGAGTGACCGGCGGGGGGTGGCACTGCTGGTTGGAAAGCCTCTCAGGTGGCACTTAAGCTGAGCTCTGAACAGTAGGAAGAATTTACCATCGAAGACCTTGCGAATGCGCATCACAGCAGAGCCACAACCTACAGCAGCGGTCGGCAAACTCATTAGTCATTAGAGCCAAATACCAACAGTACGACGATTGAAATTTCTTCTGAGAGCCAATTTTTTTACACTTAAAGTTCTTCCAACGCCACTTCTTCAACATGGACTCGCCCAGGCCGTGGTATTTTGTGGAAGAGCCACACTCCAGGGGCCAAAGAGCCGCATGTGGCTTGTTAGCCGCCGTTTGCCGACCACTAACCTACACTATATATCAAAGTTAGAGAAATTGATGCAGCAAACACAAAAATAAATAACTCAAAATTTTCTCACTATGGAAGAAAAAAAAAAGAAAATAATTGAATTGCTAATTTGATTCAGAAATTTAGAATAAGATAAAATGTATTTTTAAAAAGAGGAAAGGAACAATAAAGTAAACAACCAAAATAAAGTAAAATAAAAAACAAAAATAAAGAGAGAGCAGGATTGATTTGAAAATCCAGGTTCAGTTGCTTTGGAGGAAAAGTATAAAAGATAAGCATCTAATCAAGAAGTTTTTTTAAAAACATGAAAAAATATAGAAGGCAACCCAGTTTTTTGTGTTTTTTTTTTTAGCAGAAGTCAAGTCATTCTGATACAAAATCTGACAAAGAAAGAAAGAAAAGCATGTCAGACTTTAAAGCATCTTATTTATGCATCTGGAATCATAAGCCTACTAAATTGAATTCACAGTATATTAAATGACTCATGGTTCATAGCCAAGAAAGCTTCATTTCAGAAATGCAAGGATAACTTAAAATTCAAGGAAAAAATATGATATATTTTTTCAGTGAATAAGACCTATTTTATAATCACAATGGATGAATAAAAACTTTTGATAAAATTCAACACTTCTGATTAAGAGTTACTCTGGCAACTTGGAAGAATAAGCTAACTTGGACCACTTGCCTCACTCAACACAGGGAAATGTCAGATGATATATAACGCATACAATTTGAACAATAGGTAGGCCCCTAAGAAAGAAAGAAAAAACAGTTACATAAACAGTGAAGGAACTCAAAGGCAGAATTAAAAGCTGACATAGTGATGAGTTGGGATTGCAGGTGGGTGTATCAAATCCCAATATTGCCAAAACCAGTTTGGCTCAGTGGATAGAGCATCAGCCTGTGGACTGAAAGGTCCCAGGTTCGATTCTGGTCAAAGGCATGTACCTTGGTTGCAGGCACATCCCCAGTAGGGAGTGTGCAGGAGGCAGCTGATTGATGTTTCTCTCTCATCGATGTTTCTAACTCTCTATCCCTCTCCCTTCTTCTCTGTAAAAAAATCAATAAAAATATATTTTAAAAAAAATCCCAATATTGGCTCTAAGGGCCCTAAATCAGCATTTGGGGTGGGGGGAGAAGGGTGTCCGTTAAAGGATGGGATATATGGTTTGGGGCTTCATAAAGTGGGAGGCTGTGACTACGATTATTATAAACTAGAGGCCTGATGCATGAAATCTCTGCAAGAGTAGGCCTTCCTCCAGCTGCCAGCACAGGCTTCCCTCTGGTACCCAGGACCCCGGCTTCCTATGCAGCCTCTGCTTTGTCCAGAAAGTCCTCTGGTCTAATTAGCATGTTACACTTTTATTATTATAGATTGGCATCTCCAGGAATGATCTAGGAACAATTTCACTCAGTGAAGTAGAAACAAGAAACACTCCATTCCCTGGACCAGAAAAGAGATAAGGAACTTTGAGTGTTCTTAGGACTCTGACTAGAGAAAAAACTTTTTTAAGAAACCAAAACCTCAAGCTTGTACTTTGCATGAGAGTGGAGCCCAAATGTAGGCCTCCGTCTCTCTCCCTAATTAATGGAAAACAGGTTTTGGGCTAGCAAACCCAAGGACTCTCACCCATGACCTGTTTTTTTCTATGACTTGCACCAAGACTTCTTTATTTTTGCATTTTCAAAGGGTGATAAGAGAAGGAGAAGGAGAGGAGAAGCAGAGATAAAGACTTCATGACTGTATGTGGTCTGCAAAGACTAAAACATTTACTATCTGGCTTTTTTTGAGAAAGAGAAACTTACCAACACTGATCAGGAGCACAAACAAAGCCCCAAGGAAAATATGGCCCATTAAAGATAACCTTACAAGAAAAAAATTACTATGTGACAAAACTGTCCACAAGTTAGGATCCGCAATCTGAAGAAACTATAAAAATAAGTATTTTTAAAATGATTAAATGCTAAAAGGAGTAAATGATCAAAAGATTGAAATTAAAATTCAAAGGAAAAATTAAATAACAGATTTAAACACAATTTAAATAACTAAATCTGAGAAAACTGGATTGTAACACAAAGTGTAATGGGGTAGGAAATATGACAAAGAAAACAAGAGGCAGGAAAGATAGACTGAGGAGTAACAATTAGTTTTAGCTCCAAAAGAAAAGATTAAAGAAAATGAGAGGTAAAATATTTGAAAATGATAGATATTTTCAGATTAATAAAAACATATATCCTTAGATTCAAGAAGCTTTACTAAGTCTTCAGCAGGATTAAACAAAAGTAAACCAATTGGATACATTATGGTAAATTATAAAACACACACAAAAAAGAGAAAAAATTAGAAGTATACAGAGAGAAAACACAAATTACCACTGTGGCAAAGGTTGCTGTGTGTCTACCTAAATATATTCTAAATCTTATGGGAAAACACAGTTATAATTGGGCATATGGATGCTGCTGATAGACTTCTATAAATAAAGCATGGCTCTGGACTGGACTTTAGAATCATGAATATTTTACATAATTATGAAACGAAATTAAAAATTTAAAAAGCAACTCCTAAAAGTAAAAAGTAAAAGACTCTAACTTGAATAACTATCTGGAAAGAAACTAGTCGAAGTGACTTTAAGACATAGTAATTTGGCCAAGATCGGTTTGGCTCAGTGGATAGAGCATTGGCCTGCGGACTGCAAGGTCCCGGGTTCGATTCCGGTCGGGGGCATGTACCTTGCTTGTGGGCACATCTCCAGTGGGGGGTGTGCAGGAGGCGGCTGATCGATGTCTCTCTCTCATCGATGTTTCTGACTTTTTATCCCTCTCACTTCCTTTCTGTGAAAAGTCATTTAAAAAATATATATTTAAGAAATAGTAATTTGGTTGTATATCTCTGGTAGTATATACCATAAGGACAAAAGAAATGATAGAATTAAAAAAACTATTTAAAGTAATTACATTTTAGTGGGTAGCGATGGTATTATTGTGTGTGCATTTAGAATAAAGTAAGTAAGTAATTATGGTGCTGCATTAGTTTGCTAGGGCGGCCATAACAAAATACCGCAGACTGGGAGACTTAGCAACAGACATGTATTTTCTCACAGTTTCTACACTAGAAAGACCAAGATCACGGTGTCATCAGAGTTGGTTTCTGGTGAGACACCTCTTTCTGGCTGGTGGACAGCCACTGGCCCTCCATGGCCTTTCCTCTGTGTATACACACACACACACACACACACACACACACACACACACACAAACACACACACACCACACCTCTTGTGTCTCTTACTCATAAGGACAATCGTACTATCAGATTAAGGTGCCACTCTTATGACCTCATTTAACCTTAATAACCTCTGCAAAGGTCCTATCTCACAACACAATCACATTTGGTTTAGGGCTTCAGTATATGAATTTGGGGCAGACATATTTCAGTCCCTCAAACCCTGCTTTGAGAAGTATCAGGTGCTAACTCAGCTAGTGATTCTCACTTGCTGCACAAGACTCCTTGGGAAGCTAATGGCAAGAAGGGACACTTGGGAGGACAGAGCTCAGGTATCCCTGGGTTCCCTGGGGCAGAGGGGAGGGAGAAGAGAGGTAACACCATCTAGAACAGAACCCCTCTCATTCTTCCAGAACCACCAAGAGGTGTAAAGCAGGAAGTACAGGAGAACACAGCGTGGGTGCTGACATTTCAACACAGTGACCCTCAAGGGTGTTCTAAGGGGCTGTGACAGGTGAGGGTAGAATAGAAAGAAAGAGAGGAGGTGGCAGGTGGGAGGGGAAAGAAGAAAGAGTAAGAAAATGGCCCTCTCTGTGTTCCCCACTCCACTTTCCTTACCTCATCCCCTCCCGCACATGAGTTCCCACCTACACCTCCAAGGAAGGCGGCGATAATAAGGGTGCTGAGGATGAGTCAGGTTCAGAGGGATTTTATTGGCCACGTCATTCTCGTGAATGGACACGTCTTGGGAATTTCTCTGTGTGCTCAGCAGGTTGGCAGTCACCGGCTTACATCCCTGCTCCAGGTCTTTAGGAGAAATTGCTTTCTCTCTCCACTCCTTAGCATGCTTGGATTCATGTCTTCTTGCCATCAGAAAGTTAAACATAGAAGCCCAAAGAAGAGGTATAAACTTAGGGGGAAAGGCGTCAAGGAGGTTACTCAAGTCTACGTATAATGTTGTTTTGCCTTTAGTGTATAACCCTTCAGTGGTTACTCCCAGCCTCTCAATGGCTTAGAGTAGGTTTGAGGCCAAAATACCATAATAAAATGGTATTTGTTTGGCCCTGTCCTCTGAGCATGGTGCTCTCTGTGGGCAAAGGCATAGCTCTGGCAGAATGGATTTGATGTTCAGAACCTTGGACCCAAGCATCATACTACCCCAAAAGAGTACCATGTCACCCCAGACAGCAACAGGGTTGATCATAGGTCTGCCATTTAAGAGCACTATGGCTAATGCCCCGGCAGGTAATCACCTGCTCGGCTCTGAGCCCTGCTGGCAGTGGCTTCTCATAGGGGTGGGCGGGAGCAAACACACCACCGTGAGGAGCTCTTGAGAACTGTTGCTGTGACTTCCAGGTCTGCTCCTTTGCTGGCTGGGCCTCAGGGCTTTCTGCGGCCTCTCAGTCTCCCCCTGGTGCTCCCCAACTTTAAGGAGACCTGTTTCCCCTGGAAGCTCTGGGACATACACAATGGCGTGAGATGGTGGTGTCCCGCAATGGGGCCGCGCTTTCTGCAGAGGGGGTGATTGAAAGGGGAATGGCCCACTCTGAGCGGGAGATGAATAAGTCAAGGCAAGCTCTGAGAGACAGGGGCCTCAGATACCATCCCAGATCCTCTGCCTCCCCCTTCTGGTCAACTGGAGAGAATCGTTATAGCCACTGAGAGTTCAGGGAGGGGAGTAATACGAGGCTTCCTGGTAATAAAGCCAAATCACCATCTCCAAACAGTCACCTTTCAATCCACAAAAAGCTACACCCAAGAAGTGGGACAATTAAAGACAAGATCATTACATTTCAGGTACACTTAACACTAAGGAGTCATGATGTCTACTCTACTGGATAGACCTAGAGGGGAGGTGTTAAGTCAGCAGTTTCCAAAATGGGATGTTAATGTGCATTTTTTTTTTTTTTTGCAAAAAAGAGAGTTTTGTATCCAAATACATTTGGAAAATCTTAGGGTAAAGTAGGTTACACAGGTTTCGTTATAAACATTTTTCATAATCTTTACATTGTGAGTTCCCATGGGGAATTGGACATATTGATCAATAAATCCATTGGCAATGGACATTCCAAGGGCTAGTGTTCCATCCCGCAGAACACTGCGGGGGCAGGAGGATAAGGGACTAGACATAGAAGGATGAGAGACTAGACATGGAAGAGGTGAACTAGGAAAGAGAGATCTCCACACTATGAAATGACAGCATTGTCTCTTCCAAGCCAGCAACAAGACCGATGAAGCAAACGATGACCAATACCTCTGAGTTAATATTAGACTCAGTTCAATGACCAAGCTCAGAGTTGGAAAGGACACCAAAGGTCCTTAAGTTCCCTTGTATTTCTTTAAAAGGTATTTTTATTGATTTCAGAGAGGAAGGGAGAAGGAGAGAAAGATAGAGGCATCGATGATTAGAGAGAACCATTGGTTGGCTGCCTCCTGCACATCCCCCACTGGGGATGGAATCTGCGACCCGGGCAAGTACCCTGACCAGGAATAGAACTGTGACTTCCTGTTTCATGGGTCGATGCTCAACCATTGAGCCACAGCCAGCTGGGCTTCCATGCATTTTGCAAATAAAGTGACTGAGACTCAGAGCTATAAAGAAAGTAAAGAATATTCTCAAAAACCCAATGAAGAAAAATAACCATCATATCTATTTGTGGGCGTTCAGGACTCATGACCATTTTACACAGAAGAGCTATTGCAAAGAGTCCACATTTTGACACATTAGATCAGCAGGGAGAAAAAACACACGACTTAGTTTAAAAGAATATTTAGGGGAGACATATCTCAGGCGACCCTCTTCAGTGGAAAGCATTACAAAGATGTTGCAGCATCTGACAAAACAAGATCAAACTTATTATTCATTTATAAGCCCACAGAGGGCACTTTGATAAAGGTCACCATCTCCATTCATGCACCAAATGGAAAGTCAGGAAACACAGTTTGTGTTAAACTCCAAAGAGCTTTGATTATTCTGGTTGCCGGTGGCAAGAACCCTGATTGAACCAGCTTAAGCAGAATACAAAGGAGTGATGGGAGTAATTTATTGAAAAGTTCTCACAAAAGAAGGAAGAACTGGAGGGTGAGTGAAAGAGCCACTAGAATTCTCCCTCTTTCTGTCTTGTGTGCTTTTCTCTGCCAGCCAGCTTCGCTCTCCTTCGGCAGATGGAATCTGCCACCCCATGGGGTTATGGCTGTCATTGGCTCATAGCCTTACCACGTCCCTCACCAGAAAGGAATAGTCTGAAGTTCAAAAATTCCAGAGAAGGGCTCTAACTGACCTTGCTTATTTAGGCGTTTCTTTCTGAGCCAAGGGATAGAGGATCTTGGGGGAGGCAGATGGCATGATGGGTCACAGGTTCAAATACTGAATCCCCTGCCTACTAGCTACGACCTTGGGAAAATTAATTAAGCTCTTTTAATTCAGTTTCCTCGTCTATAAAATGGGGATAATAATGGTGCCTACTTTATAGGTTTTTATATGATGGTTTCATGTGATAAAACATGTAAAGAATTTTATGTAGTACATGCAACAATAATCATTAGTTACTATCATTACTGGTTCAGCTGGGAACCTTGAAAACCTTGGAATGCGATTTCAAGGAATAAGTGATATGATAATATCAATCATTTACCATCTTGTCTACCACATAGTAAGTATGTAACAAAAGTTATTGTCATTAAGGATATGTAGGCAGCCTATAAAAAATGATAGCTCCTTCTAAATGATATTAGAAGTGGTATTTCATGCATTCATTTGGCAAACATTTATTGAGTGCCTGTGCTGTGCTAGGCACCGTGCCAAATGGGGAGAAGACAGAGTAATGAACAAGACCAACTTGGCCTTGATCTCATGAGGCAAACATTCGGATGAGGCTTTAAGAGGAGGCTTCGACATCCACTGCACCCACCAAGTTAGACCCCTGACATTTCTGTCAATAACCAGCCCTCCAGCTTTCCTGTCTCTTGCCTTCTCTTAAAACAGCATCATTCTCACCACCATATCTTTTATCTCCTTGTAAAAGCATACCCTTTCCTATTCTATTTTTCAAGTATGTTTTTATTGATTTCAGAGAGGGAAGGAGAGGGAGCAAGAGATAGAAACATCAATGATGATAGAGAATCGATGACTGGCTGCCTCCTGCATGCCCCACCTTCGGGCTCAAGTTGCAGTCTGAGCCTGTGTCCTGATTGGGAATCGAACTGTGACCCGGTTCGTAGGTTGATGCTCAACCCCTGGGCCGTGTTGGCTGGGCCCTTTTTCTATTCTTGATAGGTGACTGTCACTGTTACTTTTGT
The DNA here is from genome assembly GCA_004026805.1 of Lasiurus borealis. Lineage (NCBI taxonomy): Eukaryota > Metazoa > Chordata > Mammalia > Chiroptera > Vespertilionidae > Lasiurus > Lasiurus borealis. The sequence goes on from PVJN01015924.1 coordinate 36,520, forward strand.
GTGCGTGTGTGTGTGTTGCATGTATAAATTGTATTATATATATAAATTCTTTTGGTATTTTAAAGACCTGGTAGATCACTGCATTGTCTAAGTGTTTGATGGACTTGCCACGTTGGTTAACCTCTAAGGCATGTAGCACCAAGAGTGCAGAAACTCAACTTCATAAAAAATGGAAGAATGCTTTAAAAATTGATCAATAAACTCTTACGGTGCACTATGTGCAGAAACCATTCCCACGTGATCCAATGAGAAAAGCAAATCAATAAAGCTCCTAGCAGATAATATAGAAGAATATCTTGATGAATTCTGGATCAGGAAAGATTTCTCAAACAAGACACTGGAGCACTTGCCATTAAACAACATTTCCAAAAGGAGGCTATGTCTAAATTGAGGACATATTTTTATTAAAGTTTATCACCAAAGAGAGAAAAGACAAGATTCGAAATGGGAGCAGCGTTTTGCAATGAGTCTAAACAACAAAGGGGGATGTATCCAGAATCCATAAAAAAAAAAAGTCCTACAAGCCTATAAGTAAACTAAAACACAAAAACAAGCAGCACCAGATCCAAGATGGCGGCCACCAGGAGGCTGATGATGGAGCTAGAAGAAATCCGCAAAGGTGGAATGAAAAACTTCTGTGACATCTAGGTTGAGGGAGCTAATTTATTGACTTGGCAAGGGCTTATTGTTCCTGACAACCCCCCACATGAAAAGGGGGGGCGTTCAGAATCAAAATCAACTTTCCAGCAGAATACCCATCCAAACCACCAAAGATTACAGTTAAAACAAAGATCTATCACCTCAACATCGATGAAAAGGGACAGGTCTGCCTGCCAGTAATTAGTGCTGAAAACTGGAAACCAGCAACGAAAACCGACCAAGTAATCCAGTCTCTCAGAGCACTGGTGGATGACCCCCAGCCCGAGTATCCCCTTCGGGCTGACCTAGCTGAAGAATACTCTAAGGACTATAAAAAATTCTGTAAAAATGCTGAAGAGTTTACAAAAAAATACGGGGAAAAGCGACCTGTGGACTAAAACCTGCCACTATTCATCCCAGCAAGTGTGAGCAGAGACCCCGAGCAGTGCATTCAGACACCCTGCAAAGCAGGACTCTGTGGAAAATTGTTACGAGCCACCACGTGACATTTCCTTGTGGCAGTTATTAACTTTCTACAGTTTTCTTAAATCAGAAGTGGTCTCAGGTAACCTGTAAAGAAAGGATTAAAAATTTAAGATGTTCTAAAACAAACAAACAGCACAATAAAAGAATGGGCAGAAAATCTAAAGAAGAAATACAGTAGAGAAACCCAGGTAGACAATAAGCACAGAAAGGTGCTCAGCTCCATTGGTGAGCAGGGATTTGCACGTGAAAATCACACTCATAAACACCAAGAGCCAGCACCAGGCATTGCAAGGACATTGAACTCTGAGAGCTCCGATACTCTGCTGGCGGGACTGTAAATCGGCACAATTCCTACAGAAAGCAGGTTGACATTATCTAGGAAACGACAAGAAATGCATAATTTATGACCCAGCAATTCCCTTTTAAGGCATAAGTTCCCATAAAACATGCTTATGTGCATCAGGATCCATATTTAAGAATGTTCATGGCAGCATGGAAAAATAGCTGCAAACCAGAGACAACCTAAAATATCTATCCAGGGTGGAGTAAGTAACCAATTACGGCATGTTCAGACCGTGAAACGTTCTGTGAGGAATTGGGGGAAAGTGCAGCTAAATGACACAGAGAAGATGAATCCTCGCCATAATATTGAGTGGAAAGAGCCACACAGTACAGGACACATACTGCATGATGTAACTCACACTAAAATGTTTACAAGGCAAAATGAGACAGTTTTTTTTAGGACTTAAATTATAAAGAAGACGAAGGAACTAAATACTGTAAAAACCCAGAAAGTATTTGCCTGTAGGGAAGGGAGGAACTTGCAAATCAGAAAAGGTTTTTTTTTTTTTTAAATATATTTTATTGATTTTCTACAGAGAGGGATAGAGAGTTAGAAACATCGATGAGAGAGAGACATTGATCAGCCACCTCCTGCACGCCCCCAATTGGGGATGTGCCCATAACCAAGGTACATGCCCTTGACTGGAATCAAAGCTGGGGCCCTTCAGTCCCAAGGCCGACGCTCTATCCACTGAGCCAAACCAGTTTCGGCCGGAAAAGGTTTTTAGGATGTTAGTGAAGTACTATGTCTCGACAGGTAGGTTACACAGGGGTCTGCTTTACTCATTGTTAAATCACATCTTTATTTAAAAAACCCTTCTGTATATTTGGTATTTGCACACACACACACAAATGAATGTACTGCGGACATACTAGGTAGAGGTAGAAATTCATACAGTGGGATAAAGAAGAGCATGGTTCAAGTTCAAAGTTATAGCTCTCTAAGAGAGAGCTGCAAGTTTGAGGATGATCACCAACCTCGAGCCAGCACGGGTGCGACTTGCTGCTAAATGGGGCAAGTCGTGCCTTGCCCTACCGCCTGACACATCCTATTAGTGTACCTTGTAGGCAGGGATTGTTCCGGAGAAAATATACAGCAAACATTCAGCCCAGCGGCTACAAGTAATCAAGGCTAAAAGGCTCCCAGAACCCCCATCTCAGAGTGAAGGTGTAGCTCCACAAATTCACACTCGGTGGCGGGGAAACTCACGTGATGGCGGGAGAGTGTCAGCCGGCAGAGCCTCTGCTGCTGGGACCCCCTCTGCTCCTAACTGGTGCCCTCTTTACTGGTCCCTGAGCAACTGACTCGCTTCCCAGCTGCAATAGATAATATACCAGCAGGCACCGCGACCATTTCTGGCCGGCACCTTCCACATCCTTGCAACGCTGCTATTCCCTGCACCTCTCTTACTATGGGGTGTGGGGACTTGGTTGGTTTAGCTCTGGCTAAGACTGAAAAACTTCCTATTATGAACATGCTCCCCACATGTTCCCCGTGATGTCTAGTGTATGGACTCTTGCTCTATCACATGACCTTTTACATCCTCCCTCTTTCTAGGAAGGGGGAAGGTGGCAGAGTTTGGAGAAGAGAGAACAAATTATATTAAGCAAGGTGCCAAAGTATTCAGTGATTTTGAGGCAACCATCAAGATTTTTAAAATATATATATATTTTATTGATTTTCTATAGAGAGGAAGGGAGAGGGATAGAAAGTCAGAAACATCGATGAGAGACATCGATCAACCGCCTCCTGCACGCCCCACACTGGAGATGTGCCTGCAAGCAAGGTACATGCCCCCGACCTGAATCGAACCTGGGGCCTTTCAGTCCGAAGGCCGACGCTCTATCCACTGAGCCAAACCGGTCTCAGCACCATCAAGATTTTGGTGGAGGTAGCAGTAATGAAGCACAGAACAAAATAATGTTGAGTAGTACTGGTCCAGAAGCATTGAGAGAGTACTGATCACCCACTTTCTTGCTCTTTGGTGCATGGGACTAAGAAAAATCGCCAGCCTCTGTTCAGGAGGCTAAGAGCCAACGTGTATGTCAGGGGAGAGTTAGGCTTCATACTAAACTAGGAAGAAGAAGAAACAGGTCTATGAAGTGGTGAGAGAGTCTTGTTATCACAAAGGTAACTCTGCTTGAAACAACAACGGACAATAGTTCTCTCCCCATGGATGCCCTAGCTTCACCTCTGCAGTCTGAGTGGTGAACTTGGGTGCCCCGTTATCCTCCTGTCCTCCGAAACAGATTCCTCTCCTCTCCTCTCTGCCTGAGAACATTCCCTGCCCCTGGTTGTCCAATCTTTTTATTGTTCTTGCGATTCCCCATTTAAACATTTTCTTTCTTGAGCCTCAAACTTCTGATTCCTCTTGGAAAGACCTCATTTAATTTTGTTGGCGCTACCAATAAGGACACGAGAGATGCTAGGCTCAGTTATAGGAATGAATGAGTCTTCTCAGCATCACACAATGGCGGATGGAGGTAACAGTGGAGCTCTGTAGGTGGACACTCGCAGAAGGCTACAAATACATATTTTACCCCACAAACACCTCTAACTCCCCTAAAGTATAACCCATTAACACCATTATATCCATTAGTCTTATAATCCTTTGATTTGAGGATTTGGGGCAAGGACTCTGGCCATTATATTTTCCGCTCAGATGCTGGAAAAGGCAAGGCTCCCGTCCGTAACTGAAGATGGCCAGTCCTTACCAAGCAATCCCAGGGTCAGGTGCCGGTCAGCACAAGCTTTGTCCAGGTGACAGATGATTTTCTGTGCCCTCTGCTGCTGAGAACAAGGCGAGCTCTCCCAGGGACCAGCATGTTCTGCCACCTCCGATTGTAACGGTGGCGGCTGAATGAACCTCCCCGTGATTTAGAAGCTGGTGGCTCTGAAATTCATTTCAGATATGATTTCCATGCTCTTATCCTCCACGGCAGCGCAGGGACTCACTCGGAGGGGTGTTGTAATTACTATGCAGATTGCTTCCTTATCATTTGATGGAACCTTCAGGAAGAAGGGAGGCCATTAATGTAACTTCTCCCTCCATCTCTCCATTTCGGAAATCCGGCAGGAGAGGCAGGCCTAATTCAGCCCACAGAGCCACTCTTCCCAGGAAGCATTAGAGGTTCTGAGATGGGTTGTAAAAGATCGAGGACTCCGTCAAACTCCAGACGCACCCACCACCACAGCCAGCCTCGGTCTGAACTCAAGCAACCAGCTGACTTACCTGAAGGGAAGTCAGGCAGACATCCACGTCTCCCTCACCTCTGCAGGCGCATGCCAGAGCTCATCAGTGTGACCTATGGGCAGTCAGCTCTGGGTGCGTCACACAAATGGCGGTGATTGCGGGCAGATGTCATTCAGAAGAGCAGACGATCCCAAAACGAGGGCTGCAGACAGTTGTTCAGAATGTAATGGGTGATTTTTTCCACCATCGGTTTGCTTGAATGGAAATAACTTGTGTTCATCTACTGAATGGTGCAGACTGAGGGAAGGTAGAGCAACTCCACAGAGACTAAATATTTGTTCTGGGTAATCTGCACGGAGGGCCCGAGTTCACTGTGTTTAACACCAGACTTCGGCTTCTCTTTCTGCTATAACAGTGCAGCCTTTCTACAAAATGAAGTATTCACACTAATGTCAAACTAGCCTTTCTTCTCAATGCCCTATCTTTCATAAAATTAATTTGTGTGCGTGCGGTATGAGTGAGTTTGATTTTACAAAGCACCCCAAAATCTTCCCTTATTTTAGAAGTAACCACTGGAATCTTGAAGTCAGCTTCAAAGCCACTTTCTCTGGTCTCATCTTCAGAGGGAAGCATCATTAGTTTATGGATTTCTGGGGTTGGCACTAAATGCCATTTATTTTTTATTTAAAAAATATTGATTTCAGGGAGAGAGAGATAGAAACATCAATGATGAGAGAGAATCATTGATCGACTACCTCCTGCACATCCCCTCCTGGGATTGAGTCTTGAATGTGGGTATGTGCCCTTGACCAGAATCAAACCATGACCTCCTGGTTCATATATCGATACTCAACTACTGAGCCACACCGGCTGGGCCTAAATGCCATTTAGAAAGACTTGTGGCATGATCGTTGCTACAAACAGATGGAATTTCACATTTTGACAATTGGTTTTTAGGATTAGGGTACCAGGAGAACGGGATTTTCCAAGATATTAATTTTGTGCACTAACTCTGTGTGTGTGTGTGTGTGTGTGTGTGTGTGTGTGTGTGTGTGTTCATCTTTTGTGATGGTTGTGCCTGATCTAGAAATATTGGCACATTTTATCAGAGTAACATAGATTCGAAGAACAATACCTCTCCTCACATGACAGAATTAAGTCCACATGTTCCTGAATGGGCCTGTCCATATGGCCTCCTCCTCTAAAATATAAAGCAGCTGAAACCGGTTTGGCTCAGTGGATAGAGCATCAGCCTGTGGATTGAAGGGTACCAGGTTCGATTCTGGTCAAAGACCTGTATCTTGGTTGCGGGCATATCCCCAGTGGAGGGTGTGCAGGAGGCAGCTGATCTATGTCTCTCTCTCTCATCAATGTTTCTGACTCTCTATCCCTCTCCCTCCCTCTCTGTAAAAAAATCAATAAAATATATTTTAAAAAATAAAATAAAATATAAAGCAAAAAACAAAATAAAAAACAAAAAATAAAAACACAAAGTATAAAGCAGGTCATTGTTTCCTCATCCCGGAGCCATGAGAAGCAGGAAGTGTTCTTTCTCCTTTTCTCATCTTCCCGGGTCCTCAGTGCCCCGCACTTGGCCGTCTGTATTCTACAGGGGACCCCAGAGATCCAGCTGAGGACGGGGCGGGGAGAATGGGCCCAGCTCCCCAGATGGATTTGTCAGGCTAGAAATGTCCATTTGAGCAGATGTGTTTGCTGTTTGTATAATGCGAGTTGGGGAGACAGAATGGCTGTCAGAGTGTAGGCGTTTTCGCGAGAGCTTTAAAGTCAATAGAGAAGGAGCCAGGAGGCACAGATACACGCAGGGAATGAGAAGGGCATTTCATAATTCAGCAAGAAGCTGATGCCGCCCTCTCATCCTTCGCTGGGAGGATTCTGAGAGTCATTGACGAGGGCTCCCGGTGCTAACGGCACCGCCACGCATGGACCACGGGGCTGTTTTGTGACCGGAGGAGCCTCACACTTGAGAGCCAGAGGCCGAGGCAGGTTTGCCGGGTTCAGAGCCAGGATCTGCCACCTCCTGGCGGGGTGACCTTGGACAAGAGGCCCCTTTCCTGGCCTCTGAAACGGGGGTTGATAACAGTGCCTGTTGACGAAGGCGAGCAGAGAGGTCAAGGGTAAATAATACAGGTTCAGTATTTGGCCCCACGCCTGGCACAGAATAAGCGCTCAATAACCAAGTCCTTATCATTATGCTTACGTATCTGAGAACAGCGCGTCCTTTGAAGTGGGCTAATAATCCACCGTGGATATATATATATTTTAATACATTTTATTGATTTTTTACAGAGAGAAAGGG
>PVJN01015925.1:0-43384 GCA_004026805.1 Lasiurus borealis
AGATTTCAACTCCTCACATACATAAGTGACACACTCAAGAGGCAGACTCACTGAGCACCAAAACCCCACTGAAGCAAGTTCTGCCCCATAGGGGTGTCTCCAGCACAGCAGTTCTTCCATTAATAGACACAGCTAATCCTCACATCAATTGGCCGGAGATCAATTCCTCTCAGTGTACCAATAGCAATCAAAGCTTAACTACAACAAGACTGTGTAACCAGCCCACAAATGGGTGCACCAAGAGTGTCCCCTATAGGTGATTGGGGAAGTGGAGCTACTAGGCCATAAAGGACAACTAGCACACAAAGCCACTCCATCAACACAGGGAAGCAGCCAAAATGTGGAGACAAAGAAACATATCACGAATGAAAGAAATGGAGGAAAGCAAACAACTGGACATAGAGTTCAAAACTACATTTATAAGGTTACTCAAAAATATTCTACAAACTGCCAAGAAACTTAGTGAGACCTGCAAGGATCTTAATGAGAATGCCAAAAAAAAAAAAAAATGGAAAAGGACCAGTCAGAAATTGAGCATACACTATCTAAAATAAAGAATAATATATAGAAATCAAACAGCAGACTAGAGGACCCCAAGAATCAAACCAAATATCTGAAATATGAAGAAGCAAAAAATACCCAACCAGAAAAACAAAAAGAAAAAAGAGTCCAAAAATGTGAAGATAGTGTAAGGAGCCTTTGGGACAAGTTCAAGCATACCAACATCAGAATTATGGGGTTGCTAGAAGAAGAGAGAGAGCTGGATACTGAAAACCTATTTGAAGAAATAATGACTGAAAACTTCCCCCACCTGATGAAAGAAATAGACTTATAAGTCCAGGAAGCTCACAGAACCCCAAACAAAAGGAACCCAAAGAGGACATCATAATTAAAATACCAAGAGCAAGACACATCATAATTAAAACACCAAGAGCAAAAGACAAAGAGAGAATATTAAAAGCGGCAAGAGAAAAACAGTTCATTATCTAGAAGGGAGCACCCATACAATTGTCTGCTGATTTCTCAACAGAAACTATGCAGGCCAGACGTGAGTGGCAAGAAATATTCAACATGATGAATAGCAAGAACCTACAACCAAGAATACTCTATCCAGCAAAGCTATCATTCAGAATTGAAGGGCAAATAAAGAGCTTCACAGATAAGAAAGAGCTAAAGGATTTCATCACCACCAAACCAGGATTATATGAAATGCTAAAGGAGATTCTTTAAGAAGAAAAAAAAGGTAAAGATAAAAATTATGTACAACCAAGTGATAACTAATACATGCCTATCAACAAGTGAATCAAAAAATCAAGTGAACAAACAATCCGAGGAACAGAATAAACTGGTGAATATAATAGAATTAGGAGCATAGAAAGGGAATGGACTGACAATTCTCAGGGGAAATGGGGTGTGAGGGGTGAGGGAAGAGATTGGACAAAAATCTTACACCTAGAGATGAGGACAGTGGCGGGGGGTAAAGGTATGGGGTATGGGGTGGAAAATCAGGTGGAGGGGAGCTATGGGGGGGCAGAAAGGAACATCTGTAATAAACTGAACAATAAAGATTTATTTAAAAAAACAAAAAAACAAAAAACAGAGCTAAGAAGATTGCCCCATTTGAAATACCAAATGCTAACTAGAGGTTAGTGTGAGATGATACTAGTTTCCCAAAACAAAGAAATAAAAGGCACTAAATTCCAAAAATAATGCACAAAGATGGCTCCCAGTGAGGGGAGTAGGGGAGAGAGAGAGAGAGAGAGAGAGAGAGAGAGAGAGAGAGAGAGAGCGAGAGCTAGCTGATGGGGGAAAGAATGAGAATGCAAAGCACACACCTCACTCGGCAAGCAAAGAAACCATGTGTTGAGACATCAGAGGGGAACCCGAGCTCTCCTCATGCTCCTTCCTGACCACTTTCTTCCCCAGATCCAATAAACCTTTTCATCTCTTTCAAGTTGTCCGAAGGGAGCCATAAAAAAGCAGGCCTGACAGATGCTCATGTCAGCTCAACACTGGCAAAAGCACACATCCAAACCCACTGATCCTTGACATATCGCTGAAGGTTTCATTGGGTGTCCTTCCCAAGACAAGCAAAGTGGGCCCTTTTCAACCCCCTGGGGCCACATAAAGAGGGAGCTCCCAGGAGCTTCCCCATTCAGAAAAGCAGTCCTATGTCATCAAGTTTGCTAGACACTCAAGAGTATACAACTGGAATTTCAAGGAGAATAAAACAAGCAGAACATGGGAAAGTTCAGAGACTGGGAGGGGGATGTATTTTGATGTTTATGAGACACTAGCTGTCCCTTTCCCTTTTTCCTCCCTAAGGGATTTATTCTTAAAGATTCGGATGATAATATGATGGTAAGTATTTTTAAAAAGCTAATGAACTTTAAAAAGCTAATTAACTTATTTCCCAGCTTATTTTTTATTAATGTCTAATCAAAATGACAGAGATTAGGGAAAAAGAAGAGGAGAAGGAAATTTAAAAATTATTCTCCTCTTAGTGAAAGAGTTGGGATAATTGTCTGTGGGGTGCAGCAGCAATAGAGTCAGCTCAGTCATCCTCTTCCCTGAAACTAGCTTCCAGGGATGAACAGGTGGTGTCTCAGTTCACACAGCCTTCCCCATCCAAATGCTTCTCCTCCCTTCTCCACAGCCCCATCTTACTCAACTCTTAACACCAACACCAAAAGCCTCAGCTGTTAAACCAACCTCCTCTCATCCCTTTCAGCTAAACTCTTTAATACTTTTTTTCTTAAAACTTAGTGTTACACTTTCAACCCTACCTAACAGTCTGTTTCATGTCTATTTCATGTCACCCCTAGAGCATCCATTAAGGTAGTTCGTCTAAAATAGGTTATCCACAAAGCCTTCCTCAATGCATATACACATATGAACAAAATGAAGAGCTCAGGGGTAGCCCCAATAGTACACTGGTGAAGAGTGCTTGTATTGGAGGTGAGTGTCCAGGCACTGCTTTCTAGAAGCGAGATAATAGCTTTCCTGGTGAATACAAATACATCACCATGTTGCCGCACTATTGAGAGAGGCTTTCAGCATGGCATCACTTCACGTAAAAATAAGCAAAATGTTCCCGAATGTGAATTGCAACAAATGCCCCTGGACAAATTAAATGTAGCTGATTTCAAGGGCAGGGAAGTGGTCCAGGAGGCTGGGACCAGAGGAGGCTTAGCACATTTAGGGGGCTGATGCTCCACATAGAAGCATACGTTTAAGAAAAGAGCCTAGAGCCCTGCCCAGAGGGTGGGGATATGGGTCTCTAGGCTGCCTCTAACACAAACTCTGTAACCTTCGGCAGGTCAGTAACCCATTTGACACATGACACCTTCAGGGATTCACCTGTCAATAAAGAGCTAGACTGGATGACTCAAATCCCGTCCAGCTCTAGAATTCAATGATTTTTCATCTGTTCCACATCAGAAAAGCATTTTAGCATTGTCCAAAATGCAGTCATTCTAAAAACATTTTTTTAAAAATTCATGTCTTCAAAATTCTTTGGACTCCCTGAAGATTTAGCAATGCCAAGCAACGCATGACTGTTTAGGTGGCTCAGCTTCAAGTTTGCACACCTCCTTCCCTTAATTGCATCATCTTAATCCCCAGCAGCCCTCCTAGGTTCCTCAGCATCACTGCGGCACCATATCCCTCCCAGCCCCTCGTTAACATATGGTCTCCCTAACTCACAGAATTGTCTGACCAACTTTGGGTAAAGCTACCAGTAAAAGTTCTGAAATAGAAACCAGATGCACACTCGCACCTTGGGATGTATGTATGCTGAAGATGAAACCGCCACATCTCTTCCCAGTTGGCTTCACCTCTCTTTTCCCCACCTGATCATGTGGTATGCACCTGCGATACATTGACAAGGCTTTAGATTACAACATGAATGGTTATATCAGGTTCCAGGATGGCCTTGGGTTTAATCCCAGGTGAGTTGTACAGCATCAAGGGTTTTTATTGCCACCTCATCTTTATGGTTCACATAGTTTCCTCTTGCACTCAAATTAATATTTCATGTGGACAAACAAGTCCCTGATTGCTCCTCCATCTTCCAAACTTTTCTTTCATTTTTTTCTTTTTTATTGTGTATGTAAATTGGCTTCCCCTTCCTCTGTCAGTAGAAATACTGTAGTGTGAGACAAATATGTGCTATGGTTGGCTATCACTCCGCTGTCAGAGAGCTCACCTCTTGGACAGACTGCCTTTGAGCCTACAGGCTAGGGAAAACCCCAACCTTAAGAGTTCATTTCTCCTGCCCTGGCTGAAAAAACAACAACAACAACAACAACAAACGCCTGTTGAGTAAAGAAAAGTAGAAAAGAAAGACACAAGGCTCTAAATAAGCCCATGAAATAAAAATGGGAGAGAGCTAGACAAGACTGCAGAAAAATAATCTAAAAATACAGTAACCAGATTTTCTCATCTGAAACAGCATTCAATTTGATAAGTGAGACTATAATAGGGCTGTTGACCCTTGAAAAACCTTAGGGTTAGGGACTCTGAACACATGTGTAGTGTAAAATCCTTGTGTAACTTTTAACTCAACAAAAACTTACACTGTCTCTCAGTACCCACTCCAGGGGTTGATTTCAGGATACTCTTTGGATACCAAAATCAGTGGATGCTCAAGTACCCTATGTAAAATAGCATGGATAAATGCATATGTTTGGCCCTTCACATTCATGGACTTGCAACCACAGATGGAAACAGTATAGGTATTTATTGAAAAGGAGTTCACTATTAAGTGGACCTACATAGCTCAAATCATGTTGTTGAAGAAGTAACTGTATAAACATTTTGGAGAATCTAAAATACATTAGAAGTCACAAACTGAAAAACCTGGCCTATGAAGTTTAAGTCAATAAACTATTTTAAGCACCTACTATATGTCAGTCATTGTCTCCCTGTCTTTGCTAATTTCTATTTTTATAATACAGATGTCAAGTGACAACCCTGTAGGAATGCAAAACTCTGGGTATCCTTACTTCCCTTGGTAGCCATACATTCTCTGCCACTCATCGCTTCAGAAAGTAGAGTCTGTTTCTCATCCTGTTGAATCTAGGTTGGATTGTGATTTGCTTTGATCCATGATGTTTTAGAAATGATGCTGTATAAATTTCTAAAGCTCGCCCCTAAATAATCTATAATTATCTTTTTTTTTCTAACATTCCCTCTTAGAGTCTTGTTGGACCATGGTGTAAGAAGTTCATATAATGTTGACCAGCACATGGAGTAAAGACCAAGGTAATGTGGCCAATGGTCCCAGCTGAGCCCCCAGCTGGTATTACCAACTGTCAATATGTGAGGGAAGCACCTGGATAAACCGCCATAGTCCAGGTTCAAGATGATGCAGCCTCAGCTGACATTCCAGGGAGAAGATGAATTTCTCAGCTGAGCTCAGTCTACCCACAGAATCATGACAGAGAATACATGACAGATTGTCTTTTAAACCACTATGTTTGGGATGGTTGGTTCCATAACGATAGATAGTGGAAATGCTTCCTTTCTTCAAATCCACTTCTCTTTCCTTTGTCATGTATTTTTTTCTTCTATACTCAGACTTCCCGCCGCCTCTCTGGATTTAGCTAAAACATAAATCCTCATCTTCAAATCTACCTTTTGGTGGCATAGAAGAACTGAATAATACTTTGAAATTTATATGTCTTTCTAGCACTCTACCCCCAAGTAGGAGAAGAGAGCAGGACAGAAATGTATAATTAACTGATAATAGTTATTAACTCATTATCTTTAAAGGGCAAACATGTCTACAGTTAATTCAAGCTTTAAGCAGAGGCAAATTCACCCAGAAGCTAATGAAGCTTAAGTTCATTTGCACGGCTCCCATCCAAGGCTCTAGTAGGATATATAAAACATTGTAAAATTTGCAAAAGCACAATATGTTAAATATAAACTATTTAGGCTGCTATCTCCACTCTTATTGCTTCTCTGTTTACTTCCCCTGCTGAAAGGGTGGCTTCCAATTGGTCACAGATATTTTGAGAATCTAATAAAAGAAAAATTGAGATGGTTAGGGATGTCATTTGGGTTCAGAAAGATATATTTATGTGGGTTAGTCACTTCTGTGTCTAGTTAAGTTATTGCTAGTGATCCTGATATAAGAGCAACTGCCAGGAACTCTCCTACAGCCCAAATGTCAACTCACCTAACAGCATGATACAAAGATGTGGGGATGAGAATCCAAGATGGCAGCATAGGTAAACACCTACACTGCTGCCTCGCACAACAATTTCAAAACTATAACTAAAAGGCAGAACAGACATCATCCAAAACCACAGGAAAGCTGGCTGAGTGGAAATTCTACAACTAGAAGGAAAGAGAGGGGCTCACAGAAACCCAGAGGAGCTGCAAAAAGCTGAGGTATTGAGACACGCGTGTGGAGAGAGCGGGTGCCTGAGAACCTGGCTGGCTTTCTCTGGTGGGAGGGAGACGGAGACTCTCAACGGCATTGAACCCCTTATCCTATGACACTAAACACCAGATCCAGCCGAAACTCATACGGGGGGAGTTTGGACCATGAAAAGAAAGAAGTGCATAGAAATTTAGGGGAGTCGCAAAAGATCAGAAGTCTGGTGACACGCACGGCACTGCACACAGAGGACTGGCTTCTGATTGTGCCGCTGGCTTTCACTAGTGGATGGAAGACAGACCCTCCCAACTGCACCACTTCTAACTTCACTAAACCCCAGTTTCTGACGAAACCCTGGAGACCCAGACTCATATGGTCCTAGAGCACAGGGGAGCCGAAAAGGCAGCAGTCTAGAGGCACTGCAAGAGCGCATGCACATGGACTGCTTCCAGCGATTACCCAGTCATGTGAGACTTGGGGGGTCTGGAGGGTGGGGCCGACTGGAAGGCGAGGCTGTCCATTAATCCCTGAGACTCCATCCATCCCAAGCTCAATAGAGAGGCTTCTGCAGTTTTGCTAGTCTGGTATCTTAAGGCTGAATCCAACACAGAAGTTCTCCTGGCACAGTGAAAATGCCGAGACAAGGGAAGGGATCACAAACAAAAGAAATGGAGGAAAACAAATGACTGGATATAGAGTTCAAAACCACGCTTATAAGGTTTTTCAAGAATATCCTAGAAAAGATGAATAAATTTAGCGAGACCCAAGAGGAAATGAAAAAGAACCAACTAGAGATGCATAAGAACCAACTAAAAATTAAACATACACTGACTGAATTAAAAAATATTGTACAGAGACCTAACAGCAGACTAGAGGAAGGCAAGAATCAAGTCAAAAATTTGAAATATAAAGAAGCAGAAAACCCTCAACTGGAAAAGCAAGAAGAGAAAAGAATCCAAAAATGTGAATATAATGTAAGGAGACTCTGGGACAGCTTCAAGCGTACCAACATCAGAATTATGGGGGTGCCAGAAGAAGTGAGAGAGCAAGATACTAAAAACCTACTTAAAGAAATAATGACTGAAAACTTCCCACATCTGGTAAAAGAAATGGACTTACAAGTCCAGGAAGCACACAGAACCCCATATAAAAGGAATCCAAAGAGGACTACACCAAGACACATCATAATTAAAATACCAAGAGCAAAAGACAAAGAGAGAATATTAAAAGCGGCAAGAGAAAAATAGTTCATTACCTACAAGGGAGCACCCATATGACTGTCAGCTAATTTCTCAACAGAAACTATGCAGGCCAGATGGGAGTGGCAAGAATTATTCAACATGATGAATAGCAAGAACCTACAACCAAGAATACTCTATCCAGCAAAGCTATCATTCAGAATTGAAGGGCAGATAAGAAAAAGCTAAAGGAGTTCATCAACTCCAAACCAGTATTATATGAAATGCTGAAAGGTACTCTTTTAGAAGAGGAAGAAGAAAAAGGTAAAAGACAAAAAATTATGAACAACAAATACATATCTATCAACAAGTGAATCTGAAAATTAAGGGAATTGGAGATTTGATCACCAGAATAAACTGGTGAATATAGTAGAATCCGGAGCACAGAAAGGGAGTGAACTGATAATTCTCAGGGGAAAGGGGTGAGAGATGTACAGGGAGAGACTGGACAAAAATCATACACCTATGGATGAGGTCAATTGGAGGGAGGTAAAGGTATAGGAAAGGGTGGGAGCCTGGTGGAGGGGGAGTATGGAGGGTGAAAAAAGAGAAACAAAAGTAATAATCTGAATAATAAAGATTTAAAAAAAAAAAAAGATGTGGGGATAAAGGTCTTATCACAATACAAATGTTTTGTGGTGCCCAGCATGGGGTGAATTGGAGAGTGAAGAAAAAACACAATTAGAAATGTCCACTTCCAGCTACAACTGGTTTGGTTCAGTGGATAGAGCATCGGGCTGTAGACTGAAAGGTCCCAGGTTCGATTCTGGTCAAGGGCATGCACCTTGGTTACAGGCACATCCCCAGTAGGTGCCATGCAGGAGGCAGCTGATCAATGTCTCTTTCTCTCTCATTGATGTTTCCCTCTTTCCCTCTCCCTTCCTCTCTGTAAAAAATCAATAAAAATATATATTAAAAACAAAGAAAAAAGAAATGTCCACTGCCTGATGTTGGTCTATGGAATATTCTGCAGGTCAAATGTATAAAACTGTAAGCAAAGGATTGGGGAATTAGGTTCTCATTGACACAGCCAAAATGGAAGTTCTCTCCTTTCACCTTTCAGGAACAAATTTCATAATGCACCAAAACAATCATAAACACATACTTTTTCTTATTGATGTTCTTTTTTGATAAAAAAAATAACATGAAATTAAACTTAACAGAACTCCTTACAGAATCTAATTCTGATAAGTGCTTTAGGAAGGGTGGATTTTTGTGTGGTCATGGAAGTCTGTGTTTGTCATATTTCCCAATCAAAGTGTGCTCAACCATCCTGTACAATAAAACTTTACAGATTCCCTATGAAAAATAATATTACAAAATCAGAGCAACAGGAAATGGCAAATCAAAAGATGCAGCCAAACATTGTAGGGGGGAAAGTGCCAGAAGCACAGGTAAATAAATGGATAAAATATTATGTCAGTGTCATGTCTTTGTTCCATGCAGAGAGAATAGAGATGAGAAGCAAAAGGTACATGTCAGGTGCATCTGTTCTTTTTTGAAAGCCTCTTCGAGAAGCCTCAACCAGAGATTTCTTCTGATTTTTCATTGGTCAGGAGCAAGTCGCAGGGTCAGCCTAGAGGCAAGAAGCAGAAGTATAGTGTTTCTTTTAAGCTTTTGTTCATTTTCTGGACATGTTGCTATTCTCCCCACCCAAACTCCAGATTGTGGTGTAAAGAAGAGTGGGATAATGTTTCTTTGTTGGGTAAGAACCAGCAGGATCTACCTTAGAGTGAAAAGCTAATCAAGACTCAGGCACCAGAAATATTTCTGTTTACAAATGATCACGGGCAAATGTTTTGCTTTATCTACCATCTAGTTACTTGATCATGTATCGAAATGTTTAGAGAAAACAACTCAAAAGACACGTGGGTTAAAAATGAACTTTCAAAGGAAATCTAGTAGTTAAGACTACTATTTGGCTTTTTCCCAATTATAATGATCCACATTAACATATTTAAAAAATTAACAGAGATAGCCCTATTAATATACTAAATATCTATCCTAAATATTTTCTCAGTTCTAACAGTCCAAGAATCAGTTGATGAGATACTTTGGTTTGCTTTCCATTAGGAAATAGTCACTCTTTCACACTCCTCAAGATTTTTAATATTGATAATGACTGTATACATATTATTAAGTGTCGGCTCAGGGTAGTCCACTGACATTTTAAAAATAACTAGTCATCAATATTCTAGGACCGGAACAATGATTCAGATTTCTTGGTTTCTCCCTTTTCTTGAATAGGTATA
Source organism: Lasiurus borealis (assembly GCA_004026805.1). NCBI lineage: Eukaryota > Metazoa > Chordata > Mammalia > Chiroptera > Vespertilionidae > Lasiurus > Lasiurus borealis. The sequence continues at coordinate 9,879 of PVJN01015925.1, forward strand.
AGGTCTGGCAACCCTGGCTTGCATTTGAGCATAACCATCAGGCAGAGCCTGCATTGACCCACTTCACGCAGCTCCAGGGGATCCACCACCTCCTTTAGGCTATTTGCCTGGCCTTTACCCAAGGTTGTCTGGATCTATTAACCTTAACTATTCCTATATTTATAACTAAAATAGAAAAATACTTTGTTACAATTATTTTAAAAGTTTACACGAATCCATTAATGGCTTTCCTGTGAAAGATAAAAAGTAGCAAAAGAAATAGTTCATGCCCTAATAATGTCATAAAATCTACAAATGTTAGAAATATAAAATAAAATCTTCAAAGTAGTTATAGTTAAGTATAAAGACGTAAACATTTAGTGGGACAGACAGTAAGTGGCAAGTGATAATTCCATGGTAACTAGAGATGAACACATATTTCTTTTGTAAGAAGAAAATAATGTAATAAAAAAAATGTATGTCCAAATAGAGATCATGTTTCTTCACTCAACCTTACACAGCATCTGTCTTTACTGTCAGCCAAAATCTCAGCAGAGCAGATGCCCTTCAGCCTATCAGCAGGGCAGGTTTTCCAATACTAAGTTCCAGAAGAAACCCTGGGCACATAGGGCCACAGGCGGGTGCGGGAGGGGGTGTTTCAAAAGAAATCATCCAGTTCTATAGTGGAACTGTCTTAAGACAACAGCTCATCTGCTGTTAAAATGTTACCCTTTCTTTAGAGAAATACATGCAGGAGATAGGTGATAAGTTTTGTTTCTCCAACTTTTTGTCATTATTTGCCAAACTGAACAATGATTTATATACATTTTTACTGTCATAATGACAGTTAACATTAATTGAGCACTTACTTCCAATGTGCCAAGTCCTACCCTAGGAAAATAGATGCTACCTCATTTACTAAATCTTCATAAAGACCCCATTATAGAAACGAGAGAAGAAAAACTGAGGCAAAGAGGGTGAAGTCCCTTGCTTCAACCCTGGCCCAAAAGCCTTTCACTTTTGCAGTATGACCCCTAGGAACTGGTGAAGTCACAGTGAATTAGTTCTATATCACCAGAGTATCTTTACTTTACCAATGTGCAGTAATTATAGCAATGCATACTGTATCACAATTACTGTGCAGGTTATAAAATGCCTTGATCCACATAGTTCATTTGATCCTAATGATACCAAAGAGGGTACAGCTTATTAATAACTATGTGATTTGTTTTCGCTTTTCAATGAAAAAAATAGTTGAGTACATACCATTTTCAAAAAAACAGTGACATAAATGTAGATAAAAGACTAGTAAACTAAGGCACAGTTTTAAACTGATATAGACCACCACCAATGCAAGAATTAAGAGTGCCCTGTAATTGGGAGAATTAAATCAATGTTTTAACAAAAACGTAGCTATTTTGAAGGGAACACAGAGAACTTAGTGATCCTGTCTGATTGAGGGATTTAATGAATATTTCATAGAAGTGAAGGGTAGGGTTTATACAGGCAGGGATGGAAGTTTGGCAGGTTTCTAAGCTGCAAGAATTGCAGAAGCAAGCAATGACACATGTATGAAAAACACAAGGCATGGCTGAGGAATAGTTTAGTGTAGTGGACCAGTAAAGAAAAGAAGAAAGTTGGAGAAAACTAGAAATGTATGGTGGGCCTGAAGGGAGGAGACACTGGACACAACTCTGAGAAAGTAGAAAGCCATGAGTGAACTTTGTGGTGAACACCAGCACCATCCAGCTTGTGTTTAGGGTGATTGTCCAAGTCAGCAATGTGATGAAGGACCACATTAGTAGTGAGGAACCTAGACCCTGGGGCCACTCTAGCTTGGTGAAAAAGTATGTGGTCTAATTTAAGGATAAAGGATTAGAAAGCCACTTTCCTATTACTATTGTCAAACATATCCAGTAATTAACAGTTTTCTCACTGACATTCTTCATTTGCATACAGCAATTAACCTAATGTGGAAGAGCCCATATACTTTCCCTTGCTATTTAACAAAACTATTTTTCCTTTTGAATGAGACAATGTTTTAACAAATATTTTTTTTAAGTTTTTCTAAATTACTCTCCATTAAAAAGTACATACACCACTACCATAGATTATACCAAGAAAAGAGGCAGAAAAGCCAATCAGAAAATTATTGCAGTAGTTTTGGTTTGAACAGAATGGCATTTGAGCAGGTAAAATAATGTCCGATATTCAGATGTCATGCCTGAGGTCCCTCGAACATTATTCCCCACAATTCTGTGGAATTCTATAAATATCTTGGCATCATGAATAAGAGGACATAGAGTCAGAGAGATTGCAGAGCTTGCCCAAAGTCACAGATCTGGTAAATACAGGAACCAGGACTTCACCAGCAGATCTTTTTCAAAGCCTTTCTCTTTACCATGATGGAGAACATCACATAGCTGTGGTGGTGGCAAAAGGCTGCCACTACATGCCATAGGCAGAACCTACTTGTACTGATGCTGAATTGGGTCAGGAGACTTGAGAGAAAGTCACTTTGTTTGCCACACTAAGGAATCTGGAGCACACATTGTAAGAGAATGAGGTATGATCAGATTATTGAAAATTATTGAAGTGGTCTACTTAAGGTATTACATAGACCTGGTCTGTCGGAAACCAAATATTGTTCTCACTAAATGGATGTAAACAGGAAGCCAGAAGGCTGGTCAACCTTAATTGCTCTGAAAGCTCAGAGCTGATTACTCACTGTTTAAGTTGAAACATTATTGGTTGAAGCAACCTCTGCCTGTTTGTTTCATGTTAATTTCTGTTTTTGTTATTTCCTGCCTAAAGGCTAGGGGTGTGCCCCAAAGCCTTAATAAAAGGGAGAAAAAGGCCAGAGCAAGTGGCAGTCCTTCCCACTAGAGGAAGGCTCCCGCCTGGCCCCCCAATATCGCCAAATTAATATTTTCTAGTCTCTCATTTCGTTTGCGTGTGGGCTCCTTCAGAACCCAAACCCTGACCCGGGAACCCTGAACCACGCGGGACGTGGAAAGAGGTTCTCACACTGGCCTAAGTCAGTGACAATTTGAGACATTTTTTTCTGAAATAAAAATTGCCAATAGCATCACTCCACATCAGGGTTTCTCACCCTTGGCCAAACAATTCTTAGTGGTGCCTGCCCTGAGCTTTGTCCCGTGTAGCAGCATCCCTGGTTCTTACCAGCAGATGCTTGTATCACTCCTGCCCTGAGCAGTCTGACAACCCAAAGGGTCAAACAGTCACCCCAGGTTGAGAGTCAGTGCTAGAAAACGACCATAATAATCATCACAAACTGCTTGATCAAAACCTAGACATAGAAATCCTTGGAAAACAGTGAGAGAGAAATTATGGCCATACTAAAATTTGGGATCCTATTCCATGAACACTGTTTGGTGCCTGGAGCTAGGGACGGTCTCTCGAGCCGCATCTGAGTCGCATGAGCATCTCAGATGAGTGACTGATGTATCACAGAGCACTCCATCTATTTTTGTGTCTGAGGCTGCAGAAAGTTCTAATCAGCTTAGATCTGATTGGATGGCCCTTTGATTGCTCTATTCATCTGTTCATTTACAATCTCTTTCATGTCAGAGTTTTCTAACTACACTCATAACCCAGCAATCATCCCAGCTATTGCAAGAGGGATAATGTAGCTTTGCTTTAAGCTGAGGTACTCCACAAATCATAAGCAGGAGATTTAGATTCAGCTGAGATTTCTGATAGTGAAGAATGAAGCAAGAGTTATCATTTAGGTAACAAACACCACAAGGTCCTGGTTTAGCTTTTCCTCCAGTTGCAAACATAATACTTTTGTGTTCCCTTAGATCCTTTTCATTAAGTTAGATTTTTCATGCCAAGCTTCCCCTGGACTCATCTGTGGCTTCTGGATGGGGTGGCATCTGGCAGCTGACAGAGGAAATGCTTTAATGCATATCATCTGTAGCCACAGCACACCCAGAAATTAGCCCAGTAGGTCTCCCATTCTATGCACTGCTAAGAATCAACTTGTTTCTAGAAGGAAGGCATATCGTCATGTCATAAATTTCTGACTTTTTGCTGCAACCAGGCAAATGCAATGCATGGGATGTACCACTTAATCCATGACCACTGAAGTCAGATCTTTTACTCCTATCAGTATTCTAGTCACTCTTACACTCTTATAAAGACCCAAGACACCTCAGCTGGCTTTCACCCCTGCGCAGGCATGAAATGATGGCAGAAGCATATGAGGAAGTCAGTTGACTTCTTGACCCCACCCAATCATTCGGTGGCTGTCACAGGGATACCAAATGTGAAGCAGAAGGTTGTCAGAGATGAGCTGGGCTCCGAGAGGAGTTTTGAATGCAAGGGAGAGCCTAAAGAGCCTCAAGGGATCCATCTGTCTTTCCAGGGAGCCTTGTGATCTGCACTTTAGAATCAGGTGTGCCATCTTGAGAAACCATCCCACATTCCGAGCAAAATTAGTTTAATGTTCCCACATAAAAAGGTCCCAAGCCAGGTGGAGGATCATTATATGAGCATACACCGTGGAACTAAAAGGGTTTGCATGCTGTGGGGAGGAATTTATGGGGAAATTTATTACAGATCCACTTCTTATGTAAATTGTGTCCCCATATGATGAGTTCAGTGAAAGCAGCAAGGGCAGGGAAGGTTATTTGGGCCAAATATCATTAGCATTTCACCTTTGAGAAATATGATCTTCTCCAGCCAGGTGGTGTTATGAATCCCAAGAAGGTGAGAAAAGACAAAAGAAAAATCCCAAACCTTCTGTAAGGAAAACTCCTTTGCCTTTGTGGGAATCTATTTCTAAGTTCTTCCTGTAAACTAGGCTAAACCGGAGAATGGGGTGGGATGGATGAATGAGAGGCTGAGAAATGGCACAGGCTGGCAAACACTGCAGAGCTGAGTTAGGGAAAGGTCTTCAGCATTTCAGACTCCTTGTATTCCATTCTGGTTTCTTAGAGACTGGGATCCCTTTTATACCACAGACAGGGCAGGCAACAGGATAGCACAGAGGAATGCCAAAGCATAAAGTAGATCCAGAGTCTAATTCTGGCCCTGTAATTTTCTAGCAGGTAATTTTTTTTTAAGAGAGAGGGAAAGACAGCGAGAAAGATCAATGTGAGAAAAATACATTGATTTTTTGCCTCCTGCACGTACCCCAACCAGAGTTCAGCTGGGGAGAAGCCTGCAAACCCAGGACCCTTGGGTCCACAGGCCAACACTCTATCCACTGAGCCAAACTGGATAGGGCACAGGTAATTCTAATAATAGTAAACAACGAAAAATAACAACAACAAGATTAGATGAATCTCACACTCCATGCCTCCATTTTGCCCAAAGTGGTGACTGAGTGACCCAGTCCCTGCTCTGTCCAAACACACCACTGCAACTCCCTGGCACGCCACACCAACCACAATGGCTTCTGCATTACTTCTGGAACTTTCAGAGCACAATCCTGATTCAGGGCCCTTGCACTAATTGTCTCTCTTCTCTCCCTCAGATCTTTGTCCACATGTCAGTTTACCAGTGAGGGCCTTCCCATCATTCTCCCCACCTTGCCTCAGGATTTCCTTTTCTTCTAGTGCTACTTCATTTTTCTCAGTAATAAACCACACTCTCATATAGTCATTTTTCTATATTGTTCGCATCTCACACAAGGATGGATAGTCCATAAGAGCAGAGATTTTATCTACTGTATTCACTGCCATATTCCTAGAACCTAAAACAATGCCAGGCATTAGGCAGTACCTATGTGGATGGATGCAATTGACCATCTACTATGATGTTAGGCACTTACACAGGCAAGTTGCTCTGAGTTTCATGGCCAAGTATTTACATTCTGCTATTTGAATCTGCAAGGTCATTTCTACTGCTACACTGCATGGGGAGAAGCTTAGTGTAAAATGTGACATGCTTGTGCATGCATTTATATATGTCTATATGAGACAAAAAGTGTGTGTATGAGCTAATTCTAATCTATACCTACAAGCAGTTAGTACTTAAAGTCATTTAAAGTTCCTATATCAAATATCAATACCCCAGAGAAATGGTTAACTAGTACATGCGGGATCCTAACCAAAAATCAATACCTTAGTGTTGGTTATTTAAAATATTGTTATACAAATGCCAACTTAATTACCAAAACAAATATTAGCTTATTATTGGTAAAATGAGAGAATCTCAATACAGGTGATTAGTTAGAAATATTGTAAAGGCTCCACTGCCCTGAAGGAAACAAAGTAAAAAGATCTATCTAGTCAGCACCACTGATTCAACAGTCAGCTCAAGGTTCTAGCCTGGTTGTCCGGATCCCCCCACTCATGGATGCCCTGTGACTGATCTGGCCAACCAGGAGGCTGTCTGGTCCCCAGAGTGAGTCTTCCATACAAAGTGTTAGCTGGAGCACCAAAGGTAGAACTACCGAACTGGTTTTAAACCTGTCTTGTACCTGTTTGCTTAATCTTTGGCTGCTTACTAGAATTTGAACTTGCTTTTATTATAGCAGTCCTACTTCGAGTTTTCCCACAAGTGGCTCCTGAGATAAGAATTCAAGTACAAGACATTTATTGGTGGGGGGGAGGTGTGGGGAACATGGGTAGGAGTATGGGATACAGGGAAAGAAACCAATAAAGGGAACATTATCAAACCAGCTACCACTGTGAGCTTCTGGAGCTTAATCCCATAGGGAAATTCTGATAATATATGCAAAACAGAAACTTCAGTACCCATCCCAACCCAACATGCAAGGGAACTGTCGTATTTATTCTCTAATTTCCAAGGGTTATTGGTTGAGGGCTGCTCCCGTGGCTGTGGATGAACTGAGCCTGCTGGGTTCTGGAACAAACCCCTCAGGTACAAGAATGGAGAGACTGAGAGGAGGAACACCAGGGAGCACATAGAATGAAATGTGTCTAATTCAAGGGCTATGGGCAAGGCGCTAACCATGTCTGTACATAACATCCCACCTGCTTCAACCATTAGGAGTGAAGACCCATGCCCAGCAAATACATACTAGGTGACCAGTACATACCTAACAAACCTGCCAAATGTTTTTTTCTTGGCTGAAAAGGGGCTTAGGCCCATTATAAATGCCTGCCTTAAGGTGTTTGTATATCCCCTCTACCTGGAATGTTTGCTGGCCATTCTTTAAGGGACACTACCTTAAAAAACTTGATAAAGCCAATTTGTTGGTTGCTTTCTCCTTTCTCACAAGTCACCTTTCTCTCAAATTTAGTTTTCCTTCAATGCAAAAGCACACTCAAGGCAAGCCTCAAGCCTTACCAGCCAAAATACCCCTGCAGTAGGAGGGTTTTCAAAGAACTTTCATAAAGAGGAAAAACTTTGCTGCTCCATCCAAAAACAAGGTAGGGGAAGAAAAACAAGGTAGGTTATTCTTCTTCAATGCTTGTCAGATGCCCATTCTGAATAGGGTGGAGTCAAAAGAACAGGTGTGGCATGTCTCTCATACATGAGTTGCTGCTCTTAAGCACTGGATCAGGTACCTACAACTGCAATCATGCTGTGTAACAAACAACCACATAGCCTCAGTGACATATAGCAGTATGTTTATTACTTGTGTGTCTGAGGTCAGTTGGGGGTCAGCTGGCTATTGGCAAGGGCAACTGGCGCTCCTGTTCCATATGGCTCTCATTTTCCATCAGGCAGCTCTCATGGCAGTGGCAAAGGAACAAGAAGTGAGTGAGCCCAACCCCACGAATGCATTTTAAACCTGTGTTTGTGTGATATTCACTAACATCCTATTGGCCCAGAGCAGCAGTTTGCTGGGGCTGGCTCCTCCAGTTTGCAGAAGCCTGTTGTTCCATATTCAAATACTTTGTGATTCAAATATTATATTTCTGGTAGATTGAAGTAAAAAAATAATCAGCAAACACTACAAACCAGGACTCCTCCCTCTCCTTACCCCTGCAACCAAAGAGCTGCTACATTACTGACCCAAAGCAAGCCAGATGTCTGAGGCCAGAGTGAAGGGGTAAGCCAGAATGACCCACCCAGAGTGGAAGGGTTCTACAAAACTACATGGAAAAGCGAGTGGGTTTGGGGAGCAATGAAGAATTGGGGCCCATTTTTGGAATTTATCACAAGGTACTCAACAATGCCAGAAGAAATGAGTTCTTTTCCAGGCTCCTCTAAGTGTGGGACCAATCAAGTCACTTTTTATTGTTACTTATTTATTTTTTTATTAGTCAGGTCACTTGAAGTCTCATGCTGATTCTTCATTTTGGCAAACTTTACTTTTCTCATAAAGATTCATGTGGTTTTGGATGTTAAAAGTACACTTTAAGTCTGTCCAAGGACTATAGCTAATAAAAAGCAGGGACCTGTTTCTTAGTGCCTGTGAGTTCCAAGTGCTCCAGTATTCGGATCTCAACCACTGAAGAGATGGAAAAAATAGCTGAGGAAATTGAGAGGGGAATTTCAACCAAAATCAAACAAGTAAAAGCGGGGAGCAGGTCTCCCACGTTTAAGCCCTTGGTTGCATCCTTCAGAGAAATAGGCTTTTGAGTAGGCCCAAAGGGGATGAGTATAGGATTAAGGAACATTCAGTTAAGTCTCCTCCTCACGGTGCCTAAAGCCTGCTTTCCTCAATTGTCAGGTAACATTTACCTGCAATTTGTCAGGTAAAGTATTAAATTTCCTCTCTAACAAATTAACATAGTCCATTACATATTGAACAAGAAACTGTTTTAAAACTATCCTATCCTTGGCTGCCCATAGGCTGCCCCTGGGTTAGGTGGCTGTAGGAATGTGTTAACAATCGACACAGGAAGTGTCACAGTCCAATGCAATGTCTCACACTGCCAAAATGAGCTTTGAAACAATGTGTCTTAGTCAATTTAAGCTGCTATAACAAAAATACCATAGTCTGGATGTCTTAAATTACCGAAATTCATTTCTCACAGTCTGGCAACTAGAGATCTGAGATGATGGTGCCAGCATGGTAGACTTCTGGGGAGCACACGCTTCCTGCTTTGCAGATGGTCTTCTTCTCATTATGACTGAAAGGGAGAGAGAAAGATAAGGAGCAGTAAAGAGAGGGAAAGAAGGAGGAAGGGAGAGAAAGAAAGCTCTCTTGTGGCTCTTTGCATAAAGGCATTAATCTCATTTTGAAGACTTGGGGACTCTGCCTTCATGTCCTAATTCCCTCCTAAAGGTTCTTTCTCCAAACACCATCAAACTGGAGATTACACTTTCAACATACGAATTTGGGGGGAGACAAATATTCACTCCACAGCAATTCCAGATCCTCTTCCTAGTAACTCACTGCACATTAGCATGTGGAAGCCACTGCGAAGTCTTGCTGTGAAGGCAATTGCTTCTTCTTGCTGGGCCCAGTATTCCCCCTTATTTAACCACAGAACCTTGCAATATCATCAACACATGGGACAGGAGGACATGCTGAGACTGTCCTGTCTTGGTGGGATGCTGGAGGAGGGGGCTTGAGGGGCCCAGAGAACCACACTGATGAGCAAATGATACCGCAAAGAAAGTGTTACTGGTAATGTTTCATAGCATCCAACCAATCCCCTTGCCTCCAGTCAGGAGAGGCTAGCATAACAATCCCCAAGTCTTAGGAGCTTTAAACAACACAGGTTAATTTTCAGTTAGACTCATGTCCTTTCTGAATCAAAAAGGGAAATCTGCTCAACATGATCACTCTGAGACCCAGGCAAACAAGCCAGCCACTGTCCAAACCTTCTCATCATCAAATGGAAAAGAGTTTGGTAAAGTCCACATGGACCCTTGAAGACACACATTGCCTCTACTCACTGGAATATCATCAGTCCAAGCAGCCACATGACCACATCTAACTTCATGGGCCGGAAAGTAAAATCCAACCCTACTGTACTAGTTTCCTGAGACTGCTGTAGCAAATTACTACAAACTTGGCAGATGGAAGCAACACAAATTTAGTCACCTATAGTTCTGGAGGCCCAAAGCCCAAATTCAATATCACTAGGCTGAAGCCAAGATATCAGCACGGCCATACTCCCTTTGGGGAATCTAAGGGAAAAGTCATTCCTCACCTCTTGTCCATTCCGTGGCTTGTGCCCACCTCACTCCACTCTCCAAGGCCAGCATCTTCAAATCTCTCTCCTCTGTCTTCACATGGTCTTGCCTCTGTCTGTGTCAAATCTCCCTCTGCCTTTCTCTTATGATTACACCTGTGACTGCATTTAGGCCTGACCAGGTAATCCAGGATAATTTCTCTGACTCAAGACCCTGCATTTAATCACACCTGCAAATAAGGTACCATTTTCCAAATAAGGTAATATTTATAGGTTCCAGGGGTCAGCACCTGGCATTTCAGGGGGCCATTACTTAGACCAAGGAAGGAGAACTGGAATATTGGATTTATTGACAGCCCTAATGATTACCATATTCTCTTTTAGTCTCCCCTTCTTCTGGACTTCCCAACTAAGGGCTCAGGGTTCTGCATGCTTTGCATGTTTACAGCTAAGTATTCAGCCAACTTTGGGCAGAGTCAGAAATGCACATCCAGAAAAAGCCTCAATGACCTACTTATACAGCCCTCTCCTCTTACAATAGAATAAACGGAAGCTCAGGTATTCTATACCTGGGGTCACACATGGAGTTTCAGATGAAAATAGAACAGAGAACACCAGAAATGCAGAGCCACCAAATGCTCCATCATGCTGTCAGCTGCCTGCTCAGCCGTTTAGTGGGTGACCTAATTTTTGCCTTCTGATATTTACCTCCCATAGTCACATCATCCCCCATCCACATCACCCTCTCACTTAAACCATTTGCTTAGAAATGATCGCCATCTGACATTTTATGTATATTTCTATTTATTGACTTATTCATCGTCTGTTTTTCTCCACTGAAGTGAAAGTGCCACATCAGGAAAGTCTTTGTTTTGCTCACTGCTGTGTATCCAGTGCCTATGTCAGTGCTGGCATATAATGACACTGGATATTTGTTAAAGGGATGACTAAGTGAATCAGGAGAACTGACTTCCCACTTGGTATACATAAAACTTCTGCCATCATGTTAATTTTCCAAATGCCTGCTAATACCTTCTGGAGTATCATGGAAGGAGTATGATTTCAGCTTATTATGAATATGGTTGCAACTGTCAACTTTTATCTTTGTTCTGTGATATTTTATCTTATTTTTCTAAACAGATTGCCAAAGCATAACACTAACATATATGTAAACTTGATTATCAATACATCTCATACAGCAAAAATACTTTTGATATAAATTGACAATCTAGAAAGACTTGAATTATATTAAATACCAGTTGTTTTTTATCAGCTTAAATTTTGTGGATTTTTTTTTCAACTCATCCCTGAACACTGTTTTAGAGATTTATAATCACCTTTAGCTCTTTTACTTGATCGTAGAGTGAAGTCGTAATCCTAACAAATAGGTTATCATGAAAACTTCTGTAATGCCAGGTTCTGTTTTATATAATAGTGACTAAATTATGTAACCTCTGTGTTATACAAAGGTCTCTGGCAATCAGCAAGAACAGAATTATGAGCATATAGGGGAAGGTAAACACATTTTTTTAAATCAAGAAAGCCTGCATTTCCCATTTTAGGAATGCCCAGCAAAACACTAGAACTTTAGGTGAAAACAACTTACAAACCCACTGTAAGTTGGAGGAATAACTATAATGATAAATGAGAATTTCATGAATACAAAGGCTTTTTAAATATTAACCAAAATATATATGTAGGAATTTCTAAGGTGGCAGACTTACAGTATTTACAACTAAGAACCTTCAACCCTCAACTTGAATTATTTTCACATGTACTCTCCACTTCCACCATTTTTAACACCTTCCTGTAACTCCAATACATCACACCCACCCTGCCCTTTAAATCTTCAAATATGCCATTCCTTTCCCAGGACACTTACCTCCCAAACAAGCCCCATTGTGCCTCCAATACTCAAACTCTCAGTTCCTCAACTGTAATAGAGGCGTAATAATAGCCCCTGCTCACCTAAGATTATAGAAACATGAAATGAGCTAGTGCATATTAATGTTTAGTGCGGTGCTTAGCATGTGGTGAACACTGAGCAAATGTCTGTCATTATTCTTACTCTTGGGATTCTCAGTAAGATAGTTTCATTTAGATAATATGCTGGAGTAACTACTTGGGGCATTTGCCAGGCCAGTGGGGAGATATTTGGGAGCATGCAGTTCATTTGGAGGATTGAAACGTCTAGAATAAGCACGTTGGTCCTGTACCTAAGGCTATCTTTAGTTGAGTTATTCCAAAATTGACCATAACAGAGAATAGAAAAGCATGGAGTAAAAAGCATTTAACCAGGCCTATCACGGATCCAGGTCTATCACAGTTCTAGAGATTTCTCTGTCCATCTCAGCAAAAATATTCATTCATCTGATAGGTATTTATGAGATGCCTATCATGTGCCAAGTCCCATCTAGGGTCTAGATCTTGCAGAAAAAACATTGAACCAAACAATTTCTGCTTACATTCTAAAGGGGGCAGACAAACAGTAAAGAAAATAATTGAGTAAATATTTATTTATTAGATTTTACTAAGTGCTGTGGAAGAAAATAAATTAAAGTAAGTAGGGTGAGTAGTGTCAGTGATGGGGCTGAGTGGCAGCTTTAAATAGGGTTGTCAGGGAAGGGCTAGGTGTAAAGGTGCTATTTCAGCAAATACATAAAGGAGGAAGAGTGTGGGTGTCTGGAGAAAGAATGCATCACGTAGAGGGAGCAACCAGTGCAAGGGCCCTGAGGTGGAAGAATGCCTGTGTGTTGAAAGGACAGGAAGAAAGTCAGGTGGCTACCGCACAGTGAACCAGGGGAAGAGATACAAGAACACAGCGTGATGACCCTGCCAACTATGTAAGACAGTTGGCATTTACCCTGTGAGAGATGGGAAGCCAGTTCAGGGCTCTGAGCAGAGGAGAGGCAAGATCTGAATTTGGCTTTTTGATGATCCAGGCATGGTATGGAATGAGCCTACTGAAATCTAGCTCTCCAGAAACCCAGAAGTGTGTAAATGGGCAGCCAACCTGCTATAGACTAAACTGATATAACTAATATGAGCTATAAGGATTCAGCTATTTACACTTAGAGAGCCACTAGGGTGTAAGACCATAAAAGTCCTAGGAGGCTTAGAGGTGTTCCTGGAACATGGGGATTGTTGCAAAAACAACAAAGGCTCTTTTAGAGACATAGCAATTCAGAAGGCATCACATGCTCTGAGAATAATCAGAAGTAAAATTTACTGTAAGGTTTTATGATGGTTAATTTGAATGTGTCAACTTGACTGGACATAGGTGTTCTGATTTAACATCATTTCTGGCTGTGTCTGTGGGGGTGTTTCCAGATCATATTAGCATTTGAATCAGTGAACTCAGTAAAGTAGGTTGCCCTTCCCATTAGGGATGAGAATCCCTGAGGGCCTGAAGAGAACAAAAAGCAAAGGGAAAAGAAAATTTCCCCTTTTTTCTGTCTCACTGGTGAGCTGGGGCATCACATCACATATCCTCCTGTCCTTGGACTGAGTTATACCATTAGCTTTCCTGCATCCCCAACTTGCAGACAGCAAATCATGGGACTTCTCAGTGTGCACAACTTCTCAGGGGCTATTATTATGCCTCTATTACAACCAGTCAATTTCTTGTAATAAATATGAATATTACTTTAACCTATTAATTATACATTACTTTATGTATGTGGCATTAATATATGTATAATGTTATATATTAATTGTGTGTGTGTGTCCTATTGGTTGTTTCTCTGAAGAACCCTGACTATCATAGATGTCTATATATAAAAAATAAACTTACTGTATTTTCAAATTATGACAGAGAGATACCTCCAAATTGGACTAGGGGCCATGGGCAGGGAAAACCTAGAAAGGGCTGAGGAAGCCAGGATAGCATCTACAGGACATGGAATAGACTGACGGCTAGACCACAGCCTGGTACGGACTCTTGTGGATTCACAACAGACCCACCTACATAGTTATTAACCTGTGCAGTCCTCCTCCTAGAATAAAGTAATTTCTTCATTTTAAAAATAGAGTAAAACCTAGAGAGAAGTGGGATAAAGTGGTGATTCTCAACTTCATGTGAGTCACTTAGGGGTTAATACAAAACCTAGGGCCCCTAATTCATTGGAGAAGGACAAGCCCTGTGTTTTTACCAAGTTCTCTACTGATTCTGATGCGCACAGAAATGTAAGGGCCACCACTACAGAGTGCTGATTCTCAACCTTGACTACTCTTTTGAACCACCTGGAAGATTTTAAGAACTATCAATGCCTGTGTGCCATCCCAAGATTCTGATTTAATTGACCAGAGTGTGGATTTTTTCAAAGAATCCCAGGGGCAGCCAAGAGAGAGAACCACTGATGGAGAAGGGTTGCTGTCCCCAATGGGGAGTCACTGATCCCTTATATGTCCAAAACACCACTTAGTCATAATCTAAAATTCTTTTTCTTACCTGCCATGTTTAAAGACAGAATCCAGAAACATGCAAGTGGTGTTTATCTTTGCGATTCAATAAAATATAATAAAGGCTCCAGCTCAGGTAGCCCATTTGGTTAGAGCATCATCCCATCATCATTGCCAAGGTTGTAGGTCCATTCCCTGGTCGGGGCACCAGGGCACATACAAGAATCAAATAATGACTGCATAAGTAAGTAGAACAACAGATTGTTCTCTCTCTCTCTCTCTCTCTCTCTCTCTCTCTCTCTCTCTCTCTTTCCCTCCCCCTTCGCCCCTTCTTCCTCTCTCTCTAAAAATCAATAAACAAAAATTTTTAAAGAAAATAAAAATAACGTCACATAAAAAATAAAAGAATAAAATAATTGAGAAAACCTTGAAAAACAAAAGCAACCAAAACCGGTTTTGCTCAGTGGATAGAGTGTCGGCCTGCAAACTGAAGGGTTCCAGGTTCGATTCTGGTCAAGGGCACGTACCTTGGTTGTGGCACACAGTAGGGGATGTGCAAGAGGCAACTGATCGATGTCTCTCATCAATGTTTCTAACTTTCTATCCCTCTCCCTTCCTCTCTGTAAAAAAAAATATATATATACATATATATATATATATTTTGGAGCATATATATATATATATATATTTTTTTTTTTTAAAGACAAAGGCACTTCAGTGCTACCATTGTTTTCTCAATTATCATCAATAACATTACCACTAGTACATGGCGCTTGGCCCTATTCACAGGAGCCAACTTATTAATTACTTGAAAGGAGAGAGATGAGCCACTTATCCAAGCTGTCCTTCTGCTCTCTGAAAGCTGAGGCTGATGGCAACATTTACTGCAACAATCTCTTCTCCAGCAAACCAGACACCACACATCTGTTCACCAAGCATGAAGCTTCACAAAATCATGGAGCTTTCACAGCACTCATTTTACTGTTCCTTAATCCTCCATTGCAAGTATGAGCACAGAGAGTGGAAAGCACCCAGGCCTTGTACTTCAAAGCAATTTAATGACTCATTAGCTGTGTGACTTCAGACAAGTTACTTAGCTTGTCTGAGCCTCATATTCCTCATTGTATAAAACTGGACCAATAATACCAATAGTCCAGATATCAGGTGATGAGAAAATGAGTTCTTGTAACTAGAACACTAGGGCAGAGTCTGGCACACAGTAGGTATTCAATCGCCTGGCACCAGGTAAACACTATATAACTGTTGGCTGCTATGGTTACATGATGTCAGTGTTATTCTCTACTGGATGCCCATTGCACGAAATTCGTGCATGGGTGGGGTTCCTAGGCCTGGCGTGTGACCAGGGCTGATCAGGGCCAGGATAATCGGGGGCTGAAGGCCCCTGTGGAGTCAGGAGAGGAGGTGACAGTCACCAGACCAGGTGCAGAAGGAATAGACGCCAGATACAGATGCTGCCCTCGGTACCCCACCACCCCATAGTTCCCCACCTCCCCACTCCTCCTTCCCCTGGTGCTGCTCCACCACCAGGAGCTTGCTGGCCAGGAGAGGGGCTGGGAGAGGTTTCAATCCCCAGTTTGGAATGTGCAGGAGGCAGCTAATCAATGATTCTCTACCATCACTGATGTTTCTATCTCTATTTCCCTCTCTGAAATCAATCAAATATATATTTTTAAAATGCAAGGTTTTTAGAGGAAGGAAGGTAGGGCAAGGGAGCTATTGATGTGAGGGGGGGAGAAAGTAGGGGTGCATATTTGAGATCTTGCTTACATTTCAAATAGGATAACCTAAAGTGGTCCTCAGAGGGTGACAGGAGAGGAGTGGCAGTGAGTGGAGCAGGACACTGAAGGCTGAGGAACGGGCTGTAATGACTGGGAATGTCTGTGACAGTGACACCGAGCATGTGTTGGGGCCATCACTGGGATCATGCAGCCCCAAAAGGTTTTGATTCTGAAAGGGAGAAACACAGAGATCAGCGGGCCTTTCTTAGCCTAGAAGGTGAGGCAGGTGGCAGGAAGGGGCTGTCTTGCTTCCCTACAAATGTAAACCACAGTGTAACTGCACATGGATGTCAGTCAGCGGCCAAATCAATGCACAGCCAGCCATGGTGGCTGTGTCCTGCCACTCTCTGGCTGTGCTGTGGCACTATTGGTCAGGGAGGCCAAAGCAACACCCCCGAGCACAGTAGTATATGAAAGGGTGGGCAGGAAGCCAGAAGTTGGAAGTCAGAGCTGAGGTGGCCAGCAGTGCTGAGGTGGACAGGGAACAGCTGTTGGGGAGACCAGCTTTGGAGTCAGAGGGGCTGCACTTCCTTCACATCACCAGTGAGTCCCTGTGAGGACTCATATCAGCAGCAGCCTCTTTAAACAGTGCACCAGCCGGGCCAGGCGTGGCCTGGGAAGTCCTTTCCCTCCTGGAGCTATTCTTTCCAGCATGGCTGCTTTTATTTGTTATTGGAAAGCAAGCTCTGGGCTTGTGGTACCTGGGATCCCTGGGCCATAGCATGTACCTCCAGGCCTCACTGCACCCCACTCTCCCTCCTCCAGTGATGCAACTTGTCTACCAGTCATTCTGGTCATTCTGCCATTATAGTCGCTGGGCTTTTATTATATAGGACTAGAGGCCCAGTGCACAAAATTCATGCACATGGGTAGGGACTGTCCTTCAGCCCAGCCTGCTCCCTCTCCAATCTAGGACCTCTTGAGGGATGTCCGACTGCCCGTTTAGGCCTGATCCAGGTAGAATCGGGCCTAAACAGGCAGTTGGACATCTTTCTCATAATCCAGGACTGATGGCTCCCAACTGCTCATCTGCCTGCCTTCCTTATTGCCCCTAACTACTACTGCCTGCCAGCCTGATAACCCCCTAACCATTCCCCTGCCAGCCTGATTGATGCCTAACTGCTCCCCTGCCAGCCTGTTTGGCCCTAACTGCCCTCCCGTGGGGGCCTGGTCACCCCTAACTGCCCTCCCCTGCAGGCCTGGTCACCCCTAACTGCCCTCCCCTGCAGGCCTGGTCACCCCTAACTGCCCTCCCCTGCAGGCTTGATCACCCCCAACTGCCCTCCCTTGCAGGCCTGGTCCCTTCTAACTGCCCTTCCCTGCTGGCCTGATCTCCCACAACTGCCCTCCCTTGCAGGCCTGGTCCCTGCCAACTGCCCTCCCCTGTTGGCCATCTTGTGGTGTCCATCTTGTGTCCACATGGGGGCAGGATCTTTTGACCACATGGGGACAGTCATCTTGTATGTTGGAGTGATGGTCAATCTGCATATTACTCTTTTATTAGATAGGATAGAGGCCTGGTACATGGGTGGGGGCCAGATGGTTTGCCCTGAAGGGTGTCCTGGATCAGGGTAGGTGTTCCCTTGGGGCATGGGGTGGCCTGTGTGAGAGCCCTGTGGTGGTTTGCAGGCTGGCCATGACCCCCAGCGACCCAAGTGGAGGCCTGGTATCTGGGATTTATTGACCTTCTACAATTGAAACTTTGTAGCCTAGAGTGGATCCAAGCTTTCTGCTGCACAGCCATTGAAACTTTGTTGCCTTAAGTGGAGGCTTGGGTGCTTGGCTTCCTCCATTGCTAGGGGCAACCCAAGCCTCCCTCCTGCTCTCTCTGTGGCTGTAGCCATCTTGGTTGAGTTAATTTGCATACACACTCTGATTGGTTGGTGGGTATGACTGGTGGGCGTGGCTTGTGGGTGTAGTGGAGGTGTGGTCAATTTGCATATTACTCTTTTATTACATAGGATGGTAACAAGAATAACACGGGCACAGAAAAATCTTGTCTGTCTACTAAAGGAACAGTTAAGAATTCTTTGGTCTCCTCCCTCTTAGCAAATCTCAAGTTTATCTGGAGAGAAAAGATTCAGGTCAGTGAAAAGATTTCAGAGGGCTAAAAATGCTGAAATTAGCAATTACTCATTTTCTTAACTTTGGGCCCAAGTACCATATAATGATTTTCCCATGTAGAGCCAGAAAGGACCTTGGAGAACATGAAGCCCAATATATTTAATGAAGAAGAAATGGAGTCTGAATTTTAAATGGTGCTCGGGGCATGTTGGATGCTAATAGTCAGAGAGTCTGGATTAGCAGCCAAGTCTGGAAGGAGCTATGGTAACACTTTTCACACAGCTCTGAGCAATTCACAAAGCACTTTAACATGTCTCCTCACCACATCCCCCAGAGCAGGATTTCTCAACCTCGGCATTCTTTGTTGTGAGGACTGTCCTGTGCACTGTAGGAGATTTAGCAGCATCCCTGGCCTCTACCACACTACATACCAGCAGCAACCTCTTTAAACAGTTGTGGCAACCAAAAATACCTTCAGACATTGCTAAAGGCACCTGGGGGACAAAACCCACCCCTCAGTGAGAACCAGTGCTCTCAAGGATAGCACACCTGCACAAAACTAAGTTCAGAGAGGCTAAGCAACTCACCAAGGATACAAGAACTAGAATAGGAGGGGGAGGGAGGAAGGTGATACAAAAACAAACAAAACATAAATGGCCCCTCAGGCTGGTGACTTTTCCATGTCCTCCTCTACTGACTGAAGGTGAATTTCATTCTTTCTTCTCCCCTCTCTTGAAGGAGAAAAATAAATATGAATAAAAACTTGAAAGGCGTGTTGAGGCCAACTCTTTCAAACAGGCTATGCATGAAATATCACTATGTTTCATCACGAGATGCAGAAAGTGCGAGTTTGCTGTAATATTTTTAACTGATCCCATTTACAGGTAAATAACCCATGGGGTATTTTGTACACATACTTGAGTTTCTCTGTCCCCTGGTATATGTTGATGTCAAATTCTTCCCATGCATAATTATCACCCAGGTCAGTGAGAGATGACTCAGTTATAGCACTGGAGATGGAAAAATTCTTTCTCAAACAAATGGCCCATAATTCCCCTAAGGCTGTGGGTATAGATGTTTGGCTCAGCTGTTCAAATTAAAGTAGTTAGGAACTACCTTAACAACCAGTATTTAAGGAACAAGTAATGATTTTATGAGTGTGGATAAGAATGTGAGGGCTGAGAGAAAGTAGAAATAAGAGATTTGACTTTGTCAAGGTGAATGATGTTATCTTGAGTAAAAAGCTAACATGGTCTGCCCACTGGAGGTTGAGAAGGTGTTGAGTTACTGGTGGAGTGGCCTTGGACGTGACCCATGGGGCAGATACATTTTTCCTCTGGGCCTCCTCCACAAGGAGGCGTTTCCATATGGGTCCTTTCCTTGTGTTGTTGGGAATCCTCTCCTATCTTGTTTCTCTTGTCTATTCCCACGTATAGCAATTTTTGAAAAAGCAAAAAAGTCAACCAATAAGCAAGGAAGTAAACCTGCAAACACCTAACTGATCTTCCAATTGGCAAAAGACCAGAAGTAAAATAAAATTTAAAATAGAAAAAAAAGGAAACAAACTTTGATGAAAACAGGCCCCAGAAGAGTAAATGCAATACCCCGTTTACCTTAAACTTGTGGGGACAGAGAATCTATTTGCATGTGAGGACTGGGAAGGTTGGGAATGATTTTATAATTTAACCAAACTGAAAATGTTGAGCCTAATCCTTTAGCACAGGCACAACTGAGATAATTATCACCAGGTGTCCTTCGCAATGTACTCTGTTTATCCAACTCTCAAATTTATCATCTATGCATCAGGGATAAAGGGCTACTGTAAGGATTGGATGAGATAGTGCACGTAAATTGCTTTGCACACTGACCAACAGAGAAATCACTCTGTTAGCCTCATTTATTCCATCTCCAAATCCACACTGGAGCTAGAAAAGCCAAGAGGGATGTGGGTTATGCTTTTACTATTAATCTATCACCTTTCGCTTATTCTCTTCTAAGGACACCATGAGTTTAGTCCTAAAATCAGACTCTGAGAGAGGTTAAAGCTCCCACCCAGGCCCCAATTGCTGCTACCGTATACTGGAGTCCCTTGGAGGACTGCAGCTGCTGCTCCATCTCCGTTTACTTCCAGTGACTTTCATTGGCCAAACCCATTTGGAAGTCAGAGGCACAAGATCACAGGCAAAACAGTGCATGAGGGTCAACCTCCAAGATATACAGCCTGGCAGAGAACAGAGAGAAAGGATAACGGTGATGCCGTGTTGGTTGCTAGTGGGAATTAACCATGATGGCCCTCTCCAAGACAGTGGTGGAGACCACCTACCTATGGAACTTGGCAGGAACCCTTGCGTAAGAGATTCTCAGACACAACAGTGTCTGCTGGGGACACAGAACAATGGCCAAAATAAGGTGACTTCAGGTAGAACATTAGAAGTGGGAAAAGGGGACCAGAAAAAGGTCAGGAAAGGGCCTGTCACTAAAAGAGAAGCCTCCAAAGAGGGATGCCCTTCAGACATAATCCATCCCCTCAACCCCCATGGTGGGGTGGAGAAGCCTCACCCAGGAGACTAAGGTGCCTTATGGACAAGTATGGCCAGGACGCAGCCTGCTGGAAATAACATTGTGTAATAGAAGCCTCCTGCTCAGAAACCAGAAGGAGTTAAGGACAAGCCCAGCAATGAGAGGGTGGGGCTGCAGCTCCAAGTACAAAGAGAAGGACAGCAGCAGCAGGGGGTCCAGGGAGAGGAGTGCTGGACACACAGGTGGTGAGAAGCTCCAGCTTTGCTTGGGAGATTGTTCCTACAGATCCTGAAAGAAGCAAGACAGGAATTGCAGCTGCTGGTAATCAAGCACTGTTGTGGGCCAGGCAAAGATGGGTGCTTCTTCTACTGGCATCTCATTTAATTTCAGCTTTATATTCCTGAGGTAGCTATTTTTATTCCTTGTTTTACAGATAAAGGAACAGAAGTAGGAGAACTTAGTGGTTAAAAGCATAGGTGCAGAAGGCATATTCCCTGTGTTCCAATTTTTGCTCTGTGACTTTAGGCAAGTTACTTAACTCCTCTGTGCCTATGTTTCCTATTCTGTGAAATAAAGTTAATAATAACATCTACATCAGAGCATATTTTTAAATACTTAAAAATACTTGTCAGTTAATACTTGCAAGGTGTCAACACTTGGTCAGTATCTGACATTTAATAAATGCTAGTTGCAAACATTGTGCACTGCCAAAATGCATTTTGCTAATAAATACAGGAGCTTGGATTTGATTACAGGTTTGTTTGATTCCAAATCTCATAAATGTCATTACCACTCTGCCATGCTGGCACCCTATCCCAAGTGGCACAGAGACCTCAAGGAATAGAGGCCTTGAGCATTGCAGCCTCATGCAATATACTTCAGACCGTCCAGCTCTTCCAGCTCCAATCCATATTCCCTAAGGAACCTTGGGCTTATCACAATGGCCAAGACCCACAGTTATGAAGAAGGGGTGTATTATGCCCACAAGCTAGAAAAGCTCAAGTTCAAAGGAGAAAAAGTACCAAGTGCAGGACCTGGCTTAAAGCTACTGCTCTGCCAATTTCTGTTGGGTCTGAATCTGCTCATGCATGCTCTGGCTCTCTGCTCACAGCTGCCTTTTGTGAGACCAAGTCTCAGAAGCTCTATCGGCAGCAGAAGTGTGGGGCACTCCCTCCTGCCCTCTCAGAGCCTGTTTGTCTCCAGGCTTCTCTCCCCAAGGACATATGTTACTCTTAGGCTGCCCTCTGTGGCACCAAGAGGACTTGCACCCCCTAAACTCAGCAACTCCCAGGTTCTTCAAGTCTGCCTTTTTACCATAAACCAAACTACTAGACTTCAAAGTGCACTGGTTTTGTAAGTTGTACAATGAAAGTCTCCAATAATCTCTCATAGCCCCTATAGCATGTTCTATAAACCAAATGTTTGTGTCTCCCTCAAATTCAAATGTTGAAGCCCAATCCTCAATGTGATGGTATTTGGCAGTGGAAACTAAATCATGAGGGTGGAATAAGAAGAGACAGAAGAGGAAAAATATATATGTATTATATTCTCTCACTCTTTCTCCTCTCCCCCCCCCTACTTTCTCCTCCCCCCTCCCCCCCATGTAAGGGTACACCAGGAAGATAGTCACAAGCAAGCCCATAAGAGTGATCTCACTAGATCTGTTGGTGCCTTGATGTTGGACTTCCCAGACTCTAGATATGTGAGAAATAAATGTAAGTTGTTTAAACCTCCCAGACTATGGTATTTCATCTTGTCCTAAATTATTTTCTGGAGTCAAAAAATTATGACTCAAGAACCTTTCTAACCTTCAGAATCAGCGACTCTTTGCCATTTATAGAATTCCTAAATGCCAATATAGTGATTAAAAAGTTAAGAAAAACACTTTGTGGAAAGAAATGAGTATACAGCAGTTGACATTTAATGGTATTATCCAGAAAATAGAAATGGCCAAGAAGAGTGACTCATCCCACCAAGTCTCAGAAAATGAAGATTCCATAAGACTCCATGGTCAACAGAAAAAAGCAGAGCAGAGAGAGGATGCAAACTAGGATAGGAGGGTGACCGGAGAGAGACAGCTGCGGGGCCTTTCTGTCAAAGGCCACCAGGGTTAACAAGTAAGGAAAACTGACAGCATTTGGCAGGGTAAGTGGGGGAACATCAAAGCCCTCTTTGTAAATCATCTGCTGAAGACTCTCCTTAGAACTGGTTCAAAAGCAGAAACTCGGGAGGAGTACTGGCCTCAAAACAACAAAAGGGGCTCTGAGGGACAAGAACCAAAGAGAGCACCCAAAGGGGCATTAGCAGAATCTGGGACAAGAAAAAAATGCAAGCAAAGCCAAGGAAGTGACCACTGCTAAAGAGGAGCTATAATTTACTATCAGAATTCACTATGTCATTTATATTTACTCCTTTAAACATACATTCTATATTGCTCTCAAAGTAGAAATCCCTTCATAAAATTTCTTATAATAATAAAAATAGCCTCTCAAATTTGCGAATGTTTCATATAGGCCAGATACAGTAATAATTGTTTCACAGCATTATCTCATTTAACCCTCAGCAGGACCCTATGAGGTGGGGTCCAATCATTATTCCTGTGTCATGGAGAAGAGAAGTGGGACTTAGAGAGCTTAAAGAGCTTTTGTAGGTTGCACAGTCAAAAGGAGGCAGAACCTGGACTATAAAGCCAACCACAAGAGCAGGGACTTTTGAAATTAAGTGGGGGTTCTCTGGGCATCTTGTTAAAATTGGGGGCGCTTAGGCCACAATTCCAGTTTCAGAAACAGTACGACTGTGATGAAGTCCAGGATCTCAAGAATCCCCCCAGTGATTCTGATGGGTGTGGTCTGGAAGCACACTTTGCTCAATGCATTGCTGTACCATGGTGCCTCTTTTGCTAATCTTCAAGAAGTCCCATACTAAAGACATCACTGCAGATGTTACAGATGGAAATCTGGACGGGGTGGACCAAGCTTTTACAGTCAAGGTCGGGAATCCCAGAACAGGCCAAAGCAGGTCTGTAGCTGTTACTCCTTGGAGATCATTCTCTCCTCGTGACTTCTTTCTGCCTGAGTTGTTCCACATGAATGCTATATCATCTTTCCCTTTTATTTTCAAAGAGAATGCAACAAAAGAGCATTACAGAAGAGGGAGCTCCTAAAACCACAAGAAGGATCAAGAAAACATTATAATCTCGTTCCGACTTGCTTGTTCCTATCTACTGAGAGGAACTCAAGCACTGAAAGTTTCAACTTGAAGACTTCAAGAGTCTCCACACCACCATCATCTTTTAATTTTCAGTTAGTAAGATTGTTTTTATTGAAAGTTTAATAAATGGTAGGAGGTAAAAATCATTTTTTAAATGTGTGAGACTTATAAATATGGCCTGTTTAAGAAACAATTTACATGTCACCTGGGGACTATTTTATATTATTAAGAATAGTGTTTGGGGGTTTGGTTGTTTTGTTTTGGCTAGTGACACCATCTAGAGATCATCTATCTACTTTTTCCTAATAGATTTATACTTCTTAGGTTCCTCAGACCAATGTTATCACTGGCAGAAGCCAGGAAATGGAGGAGGGAAGAGGGCAGAGGAATCACTTCTAGCACCTCAGTTTCAGGCTCATTGACAACCTTCCTCAATATGGAGAAGTCAAAGTCAGGTTCAGAATGGATTTGGGAAAGAAGAGATTAGGAGTAGATGCTGAAGAGTCACTAAAACAAAATAAATACCTCGTAATGAATGGTCACAAAGTGTACAGACAAGGAAGGAGACTGCATGTAAAAGTAAGGCTTCTTTGCTAGAGAAAATCTATTTGAGTAACTGATCTCTCCCAGTGGTGAGGATAACATTTTTGGTTTTAAAAAGTGAAATATAAGAGTGATGGGGAGTGAAGGGAGATGGTGAAAGAAACCCAGACTATGAAAAAGCTTTGGGGCCAAAAAAAATAAAGATAACAACTATAGATTCTCTATGAAGATGTAGAAAATGCAATAGAAGGAGATACAATCTGGGAGGAAATAGATATTGAGTAGCCCCCAACAGTCAGTGATCCGTTTAGAAGAATCAGGAGGGAGAAGGTTGAGAAAATGTAAGAAAAATGAAGTGAGAAAATATTAAGTGAGAACAATGTCTCAAGTATTTAAACTAAAGAGGCTTAGACAGGAGAGCCACAAACAAACTGCCCAGGAAGGCGTGAGAGTGCTATAAAACTCAGTCTGTTTGATTTTGTCTTGATTGAAGGACACCACAGGAGATGTTAGCCAGAGTGGAGGCTTTGAGAGGCCTGGAGGCAAACTGGTCAGACTGCTGGATTTGTGGAGACACGGGAGGTGAGACTCTCCTGTTCAAGCAGGTTAAAGAGACATGGAAAGAGGATGAAGATCGATTGGAGTCAAGTGAGAATGCTTGAGGAGAGAAAATACAGACATGCTTACATCTAGAAATAAGCAAGCCCTATGAAGGTGCAAAGGAGCAGGGGGAAAGACAAAGAGAGGAACAGAGAGAAAATGAAAATGGAGAGGTTACATGAAAAAGATAGAAAAAGTAGCTTGGTGGTTTTAGCCAAAATTCCTTGGAAAACCTATTGGAAGAACAGAATTTATTGGCTGGGAACGTATATAAACTATCCTACACTCAAATCCTATCAGCTACAGAAAGTGGGAACCCAGGCCCTGAATTTCTCTCTTCTGCTCCACCAGTCAGCATGGCTCTCCAGTCTTGGGGCCCCAGCGTTGCCATTATCTGCTGTCTTGGTAAAAGCATGTTCCCACCTTGCTTGTGGAATGGCTTGTAGTATTCTTTGTCACAGGCAGTTTTAAAAGCTCTTGCAACCAGGTAAAACCATTCATTAGGTATTTAATGTAATTCTAAACATGAAAATCATAAGAGAGTTTGACAGTTCCTCTTTATTTTTAAATCAGAAATAATCACCTGTGGTAAATCAGTAAAATAATACCAAATTATTCCATATTATGTTTTCAGTTCTATTTTTTACAAGGTTTACATTTTTAAGAGTCCAGAATATGAAGTCAAGAGTTATAAATTGTTCTACATAGTCTATATGTCCAAGGTAGCTAACAGCTGAAAGTAAAGACAAAGATTTTTGTAAGATGTTTGACTTATCTTTACAACATGTCTACTAAGAAAATATGACTTCATGTGGTTCCTAGTGGTTTTGTGGTTTGCTTTTTGACCCTTATCCTGATACACTGCACAACAATTTAATAACATTTTGGCTAACAGTTAAGAAAGGGAAAAGGTACGTAGGTATAACTTTTTATCACATAATTTCCCAGGCTACCAGATTGAATTTCTTCACTTAAATGACATCATGCTTGCTTCCAAGTTTGGGCAATTATAAACAAAGCTTTCCTAAACATTCATGTGCAGGTTTTTATGTGAAAAATAAGTTTTTAACTCCTTTGGGTAAATACCAAGAAGCACAACTGCTGGATCAGATGGTAAGAATATTTCAGTTTTATAAGAAATTGCCAAACTGTCTTTCAAAGAGATTGTACCATTTTGCATTCCCACCAGCAATGATTGAGAGCTCTTGTTGCACTACATCCTTGCCAGTATTTGGTGTTGTCAGTGTTCCAGATTTTGGCCATTCTAATGTGTGTACAGGAAATTTATTCCATGAGGAATAACGATCGTAATCCCTAAAAGATGGTTTTGCTGAATGAACAATTCCCTTAAAGAAATTAAGTAACAGTTAACTCCTTGCTTCCAAATATGGCAACAGATAAATTATAATAAAATTCGCAGGTTAATATCAAGAGATGTAATAAGAGTGTGATATATACAGGCATTGAGCATCCGAATGTGTCAGTAATAATTCAGACATTTGCTCATCCCCATACAACACGCTTATTCAATCTCTGTGGACATACTTTCAGATTTGCAGCCAAAAAAAAAAAAAAAAACAGATCCAATTCCATTTAACTGCATCTGTATCTTTCCTCCTGAATAAAATGGAAGGACAGATCAGGACTAAAAGGGTTCAGTAAGTAATTTAAATGAGTGAAGCAAGCCAGGTGGGGACTGTGAGAAACTAGGAAGCTCCACCCCTGCCTCAAGGACAAGAGGAGCTGTGCTTCTCAACAGATTGATGCCCTATGGCCAGATCTGCAGTTTTTTCATGAGAAACCAGGAATCTAAATTTGAGTATACTATCTCCTCATTTTTATCAGTTAGAAACAAATTAAATTATTTCAAAACCACACCAAGACGGAGTCGCAGGGATCAGATTAATTCTTCCACCTGAAACAAAAAACAGACAAAATATAGGGAAAAAATCATTTTCAAAAATGCCAGACATAGTCAGAGAAAGATAAGAACCTCTGAGAAATGAAACATGAGTGAGCCCCACAACTGCCCAGCTTGAGAGTATACAGAAATGCAGTAGATAAAGAAAGGAGAGTCTTCCCAACATATCGTGCTGGGACAACTTGATGTTATATTTTAAAAAATTACCTGCCATTATACCTCAGACCATGTAAAAATTTACCTAAGAGGAGACAGACCATGTAAATGTAAATATATGAAATAATGTAAAACCTAGATTATAAAACTGCAAGTAAACATGGAGGAAACCTTTATAATTGCTGAGTTTTGGATAGATCTCAAAATAGTTGTACTGAATGAAAGAAGCCAGACAGAAAAAAAGAATATATACTGTATGATTCCAGTCAGATAAAATTCTAGAAAAATGCAAATTAATCTATTATAGAGACAGAAAGCAGATCAGCGGTTCCTTAGAGGGACTGAGGACAGGAAGGAGGAATAACCAAGGGCTAGGAGGAAACTTTTGGTAGTCATGACTATGCTAGTTGTCTTGACTGTTTTTCACAAGTATACACCTTTATCCAAAAATATACACCTTTATCCAAAAATATTACACTGTGCCTGGCCAAGGTGGCTCAATGGTTGAACCAATAGGTACCTGGTTCAATTCCCAGTCAGGGCACATGCCCAGGTTGTGGACTCAATCCCCATTAATGTGCCTGCAGGAGGCAGCCAATCAATGTTTCTCTCTCATGAATGTTTCTATCTCCCTATCCCTCTTCCTTCCTCTCTCTCTAAAAAAAATCAATAAAATATTTAAAATTATATCAAATTATATACTTTAAATATGTTCAATTTATTGTGTGTCAATTATACCTCAATAAGATGTCACATATACACATGCATATACACATGCTGAGTGGTCAAACAAAACCCCATGAAAATTATTGTGTGCTAGCTAACGGTTTTCAATTTCTCTATTTAGTGGCTTTTGGGGTCCCTTTCAGTGATATGTGATTCTATGGAATTTACCCAAGGCTCAAATACTATTTTTAAAGATCATAGGTGATACTACAGAAAGCATTCTAAAAAATATTTGGAGTTAAAAACTTTACTATATTAAATGTATACATTAGCATGGATAATTACTGCATATTTATAATGTTCGTAAAACCCCTAAAATGAATCATTTTCAACAGATCTTGTTTCTCTGTCATTTGGCAGAGCCTTTCATTTTCTCAGTGCTCAAGGGAGGAAAATGGTGCAAATCCATCGCATGCTACATTCCAGGACAATTAAATCACGATGTCACAAGGCACATTATAAAAGATATTCTAAGATCACCTGCCTTTTCCAGCATTGCTGACCTTTAGGATTTACATATAATATAAGCAGCATTCACATAATCAATGGGTTTAGGGTTCTGTTCACTCACCAGCCACATAGGCAGTTTTCAGAGTGTCATGGAAAATGCTTTGATATCCACATAAACATGCACCTACACACACAGAGTCACATTATAGCACATAAACAGAAACACACACAAAACCTATATGAACACATAGTCATGCTATAATGTCTAATCTCAGCAAGAATGCATAACGTATAGCACACCAAGAGCACATGCATGTATATTTCCCTATTTTTCTTATATAAATAAATTCATGGATATATTAAATGTATTAAATATATTCAATTATTTATTATTCATCATTGCTCATAAGCGTTTCTTCAAGGTTAAACTGAAACTGTTCAAAGAACTCAGACACAGAAGTGATGGTTGTCTGGTAACCAAATTGTCGTGACTTTCCCCACCGGTATCAGTTTTCATTTGCCATCAGATAAGCCTAAAAGTGCTGGAGTTGATATAACCCAGTTCCACAGGTAAAAAGAATACTAACGCATTTTGTGGCAGATTGTTATATGAAAAAGGGTCTGAGGAATGGTACTTGTTCTGAGGCAAAAAAAAAAAAAATACAATAAAAGAAGTCCATTGTGGGGTTACTCTCCTTTTGTTCGGCTTACTGTAGGCAGAGCCCCATAAAACCCCATCTGGAATGTTGTCCATTTCTGCAGGGAGGCACCATTGGCAAACTGCTCCCTTTCTTGTCCTTTAAGTTGTGGTTTAGAAAAAATGCTGGTGGCATTAGGAATGTTCAGACACAGGACAATTTTCATAGCTCAAATAGCAGGTAGAATAGATGTCTTCTGTACCTTGTCCATGGAAGTCCAGACAAGTTCTTAATAGGAAAGGTAAACAACGCTGCTTCACAATCGTCCACAACCCACCCTTTCTGCTTCCATTAATTAATACTGATCAACAAACACATTTTGTTTCAGAACAATTCCTTTGATATCTGACCCTTGGACAGTTATTATCACCATCTTAAGAACAAATAATTAGAAAAAAGGGTCTTTTTTTTCTTACAGTACATTGGTGAAAACTAGTCCAAAGATACTGAGTATTGTAATTGAGCATTCTTCTGCAAATGCACTGTATGTGAATTTTCTCCTCTCAGTTCTTAAGAGAGAATACACATTTAAAATATCCTACATAATAAAAGCGTAGTATACAAATTGTCCCCTCAACCAGAGTTCTTCTGGGAGTTCGACTTAGAGGGCATACTGGCAGGGGTATAGAAGGGAGTACCCAGCTGCAACCAGGTGCTAGGGACCCTAATAGTGCATGAATTTTGTGCACTGGGCCTCTAATATATATATATGCCTGGCTGGTGTGAATCAGTGGCATTAACCTATAAGCCAGGAGGATACAGTTCAAACCCTGATCAGGGCGCATACCCGGGATGCGAGCTTGATTTTCAATGTGAGGTGTGCAGGCAGCCAATCAATGATTCTCATCATTGAGGTATCTACCTCTCTCTACCTTCCTCTTGGAAATCAGTAAAATTATATTTTAAAAAATACATATATATGATTTATAATTCATATAGTATTGAATTAAAATTCATAAGAAGTAACTAAAACATTTGTATGAAAACATAGTACGAATTCATAAAAGTAACTAAAAGATTCACGTGAAAATTCCCGAGTAGTAAATGTGAATTTATAGGATTGTTCATCTCAAAAGTGAGCTACCATAGAGAATCTCTCTAGAAAAGTAAAAAGATCTGACTTGAATAAACATTTCTGTTGCTAAGATAGCTATGGGAACATAATGAATGCTCTGATAAAGATAATGCCTCTTGGCTCCTTATGAAAGATGATGTATCATTATGTGCTAGTTACTGCACTACATATTTTATGTATATTAACTCATTCAGTTACCAAACAACACAATGGAGGATGCACTATTATTATCCCCTTTTATAGGTGAGGAATCTGAGGTAGACAGCAGTAGAGAAACTTGCCCATTTGCACAACTAACAAATGGCAGACAGGATTTGGTCTGGCTAGTGTGGTTCTAAAACTGAAGTTCTTCAACACCACACTGCCTTGCCCTTTGAACGTACAGAGCCCTACATCATTCGCCAAGGCCTCCGTCCCCCACTAACTGAACACATGTAACCTCGAGCTGTTTGTACGTGGTCAGTTTGTTCGCTTTCAACCAGCTCTGTGCTCTACTGCATTGCCAAGAAATTTCATCATCTCAGCTCTGTCCATTAAGCTTTCTGAAAATAATCTTTAGGAATGAAAACAGTTTGATAGTATTGTAACACATTTAAGTGTAAACAAGGGCATAAGAGCACATTTTGATGGAAAGAGGTTGTTTTTTAAAAAAATAAAAAAAAAGGGGGACTCCTGGGGATGGCAAGTGGCAGCTCCAGAGGGAAGAGGAAAAACTTGTAAGAACAAGGCCATCACTCAGCCAGTCCAGCCTGATTCAGGATGTTCTGATCTATTGAGAGATGCTCAGTCCTGCTCAGTGGGACAATGAAGCACCCACAGAAACCAGGCAATCAAAGGGCAGAGCTGGTGTAGGCCACTCCTCCATCCAGCCTGGAAGAAGCTTAAAATAAGGCCACATTCTCTGAAAAATTTGAAAGAAGAGGAGTTTGAAAGAAAACAGCTGAGAGTCGGGGACAAGGAGAAGACTGCTCTTCAGGCAACCTCTCATCTGGGAAGTAACATACCAAGTTTGTCTTCCAGGCATTGTTTTCTGACAGTGTTAGTGAGAGAGGCCTGATCCTTGCAGAAGAGATCCAGGAAAGCTGGGTTAATTTCTTTCTTTGCCTGATTCTTTTCTTGCCTTTGTTTGGATAGAACTTCTCAGTCTATGGCTGTACAGGCCTCAGGAATGCATATAGTCTTCATTTTTCTAATCCCACCCTGACACCTGTCACTGGTAAATGTTGACCCTAAGGTTTTATATGCTTACAAAAGCACCTTAATGTCCACAAAAATGAACACTATATTATCTATATATATAAAACCATAATATGCAAATAGACTGAATGGCGGAACAACCGAACAACCTGTCGCTATGACATGTACTGATCACCAGAAGGTGTGCAGGGAACATGGTGCATATTGGCAGCAGGTGGTAGAGCATGGAACATGATGGGCATTGTCTGCAGCGAGATGGTGGAGCAGGTGAGTAGGAGCACCAGACCAAGGTGGGGCGCTGGTCACTGTCATTGGGGCAAGCCTCTGGTGGTTACTGAAAATTCTTTGCTCTCGTGCACCACGATCCTGCCCAGTGCTCACCCTGCTGCCGTTGCTGGCCCTACTCACACCTGCTGCCTGTGCTGGTGCTGGCCCTCAGTAGAGGTGAGTGGTGGCTGCCACCCCCGATCACCCCTCAGAGCTTCTCCACCTCCCCCTGCTCCTGAGGGGCAATTGAGGCCAGCAGCTGCCTCTTGTACCCACTGCTGGTGATGTCCCCACTCGCACCCCGCTCCTGGAGCTGGCCCCAATTGCTCCCTGGCATCAGCACGTGGGAGTGGCAGCGGGTGTGGGCTGCCAGCAGAAAGGAGATTGGCGTGAGGGACCGAGAGGGCACAGAGGATGGACCGAGACCTGCCCTGTGCCCATTGCAGCCTTATGGCCCACAGTTCCTTTTAAAGTGCACAAATTCGTGCACTGGGCTCCTAATGTGAAATAATGAATGAACTTCATGTAGGATAGTCTTTCAGTATAATATGTGACCAGGCACTGCTTTTTTATTTTTAATCAGATATGTTGATGTCCACTCATGTAAAACTGAACACATAAGTACACTCTCAATATAGAATGTGTTATGCTTAATTAAATGTAAGCCTTTCTTTCATCAATATACAATAGTCAGTTATATAAAAACAAGTGAACTTTTCACATTTCATCATGACTTGTAGCTATAGATAGTTCACAATTTGTAATTTTGGGATGCTTATTTGACTTTTTAATCATAGGAAGAATGTCAACATTGAATTTTCAAATAAAACTATTGAATAGTTTTTAGATCAATTTAATTAAAATATATATAAATTATAAAGTGAACTGCTGAAAACTTTAATATTTGAAGCTACTTATTTTTTATAAGTAAGGATTTTTCTCAATGTTGTATAACCAAAACAAAAAAGGTATCACTTAAAAATCTATAATATTGATTTTGGATATTTATGCTCCTAAAAATGTCTTTAATTCAATGGATTGCTCCCCAGTGAGTAAATTTATACTAATAAAAACTGCCTTTATAAAGTAAATTTATACTAATTTGATTTTATAAAGTAAATTTATACTAATAAAATGCTCTGAAAACACCCCTTTGGGATCTCATTCACACTTTTTATCAACTTTGGAGTTGAGTCCCTTCTCTGAAGTCCCATTGCTCTTCTCAGCCTCCACTGCTCTACTTCAAGCCATCTATCCTAAAACACTTTCAACCAATTCTTTCATTAGATGTTTGGTTGTTTGGGTCCTTCACCTCTAGTATGTAAGATCCTTGAATTACCTCTTTCATGTCTGGTGGGAAGGTGGAGAACAGCAGGTTAAGCCAGCCTCCATACATAATAGAATCTGGCCTGACTTTTACAACTCCTGGAGTGGAAAGGGCCCCAGGTACAGCAGGCATACATGGGAAATGCTCCTAATTAGAAGAGCAGTTATTAGAGCATTTTTTAGGGTGATGATGGCTGATCCCAGAAGCATTTGCCATCCAAGGTGGCAGCCAGGGGGTTGTCTGGAGAGAGGTCACCTCCTCTCCTCCCTTTAGCATCTGGCCCATCATCTGTCTAAGCTTCCCTGGAAGCGCTGGCAGCTCCCAACAGCAGTGGGAAGAAGACAGAGTCTCAGGGGGCTTCTAGCATAGGCCATGAGCCAGGTGAGCTGGAGGGAGGTCAGCTGACCCTTTCCAAGCCACAGGGGGCCTCCTCTCCAAAACCTCCAGGGAGAAGTCACAAAGGTTATTGTGGTTCCTGAGTAAACAAAAATCTTCTGGAAACACATGTTTAGGAATGGACAGACCTAAATCAGAAATTCTCC